>VZTG01008989.1:683411-725347 GCA_013397845.1 Melanocharis versteri | reverse complement strand
CCCCCCCCCCACCTTTTTTTTTTCTTTTCTCTGCTGCCAGGCAGTACAGCCATGTTCTAATCCTTTGCCATGACTTGGCAGATGAAGTCTTATAATCAAAACTAGCCAGCTTTCCATGTGCCCTATCCCAAAGAGAAATGTTGGGCTGATGCAGAGACTGCCAACTGGTACTTTATCTACACTTTGCACCCTAAATACCCACTGCAGCAATCAACTATACTGGAATGAAGAGGGAGTAGCTTCATTATAGCAAACAGAAATTCTGCTGGTTTACATCAGTTCAATTAAGAACATAATTCAGCTCATCATTGATTTGCCTTTAAGTGTTGCCTTTTACATGTGACAAATGTTCCAAATTATTCTTCTATAAATGAAGATTGCACTCATACTGCCAGCAAGCTATTTTCTTTCTGCCACTTCTGGTTTGCCAAAGGAACAGTGGGAGAGAGACATTCTCATGGCAGCAAATATTTTTGAAATTTAATATCTCCATAATTGCATAGTCTACAGAATAGGAAAAAGAAAATGTCCATTGCCATACTTCAAGTATCATGTCAGCAGTCTCCATCAGTGTCTAACAGATTAAGCATATGCTATTTTGGTATCACAGGACTGTTCTTATATTTTAAAAGTTTACTGGTTCAATTTGCTTGTTTAACAGCAACAATTTCTTTTTTTAAAAATTATTTTTATATCCAGATTTTATTCTTTTTTGCTTTTAGATTCAAGGCATTCATAGGAAAATTTTTCTTCTGAGAATTTGCAGGTAGATGCATAATATATACTGGCAAATCCACATGTGTTGACAGTAATTATGTTTACTGTGTGTAAGTGAGGGAAATTAAAACTGTATAGAGGTTGCAAAGCTAGCACAGCATGTACTATTAGCAGAAACTCATTTTGCTGGGAAACAGATGGAGAAGTACGCAGTCACTTGCTTATATGCACATTAGCAATTGCGCATGTTTGCAAAGGAGAAGTTTATAGACAAGAATTGCACAGTTGTGTCTATACCTGCCTGGGCATTAATACACCTAGATCGTGTGGTGCAATTTAGATTTTTTCTAGTTTCATTCTTATAATAAGATTAAAAATAAAACACTAAACCAAGGAAATTTTTTGTCCTGGTCTCTTCTTTCGTTAGTTACTATAACATTTAATTTTTTTAGATGTTATGGAAGTCTGGTGTTAAAAAATGCCAAGTACACATCCATTTAATGTAAAGCAGTTATATGATTAGAAATATATAGCCTGTTTTTCTTAGTAATGCTAACACTCAAAAGGGTCAGCGACTGTAGCTCCATATAGCTTCCTTTATAAAAGGAATGTAAGGCAAAGAAAGTAACTACTAGCTAAAAATAATTTGGACTTGCAATGCAGTCCAACATTGAAAGCTGTTGATGTATTTCATGAAGCTACTGAGAGTCCCTCAGAAGGCTTTCTGGAAGCAGCCAGAGATCACTTCTGTTAGGCATTAAGTGGAAAGTGCCTCAGTTTCCTGCCAAATTTCATTGCACTTCTGCTGAAGTGTTGGGCCATGAGGTTGCTGCTACCTTGGTTCTCATCTTACACTGCTTTAAGAACTGTCCATTTTGTGCAGCATGATAAAGTTCCTGTTCATGTTTTCTACTTTTGTAGCTGAGCAGACACAAAAATCCTGTGAATTCACTCCCCTATTCCCCTGTTTCCCCCTTCTCTTCCCCTCTCCACCCCCTTCCTCTGTATAAGTCTTTGGACTTTGATTGTATAAGCGCTATGATTTAATTTTAATTTTCCCATGATATTTTGATTTTTTTTTTCCTACAGAAAAGCAGTACAGGGTGCATTTTGTCCCCAGAAATGTCTGTTGAAATAGCAGTTCATATGACTGACTAAGAAGATATGCCACCTCTGGAAAAAGTAAATCAGCAGCTTTAGTTTGCAGCTGGAGAAAAAAATGTTTGGAGGGAAACTGCTATTCTGAGACAAAGTCAAAGGCAGGGTTGAGGCAGCCAAATTGGAATAGTACAGAGACCCTGATCCTAGTAACAACAAGTCCTGCATATTGAGAGCCTTTGGTACTTGAACCACGTCCTCTATTGAAATGTGGATTCAAGCAGAATACTTCTAGCTGGCTCATCACTTCCAAGGAACTCATTCCCTGTGATAACAGCCCTTACCTGTTCCTGCACTAGTCTCCTGTTCATTAACTGCTTTGCTAGGCTCTTATGTTTTAAACACATTTAGGTATCACTTCCTGATAAGGCTGGGTGACTGACTGTTCAAAGAACACTTACTTTTGGGGATACTGCAGGGAGTGTGACCCAGTGTGCTCTCCGTGCTTATGTTAGGACAACCCAGGACTGTGCACAGATCTCACATCCTTGCCCTCTCCCAGTCACATTTTCTGCAAGAAATGACACTTGAAGTGAGTTATGAACTATTTTCCCCCAAAATTTACTTTTTTTGGTATTTACAGGCCAGTCCTATGAAGTGCGGCTGAGGGAGCTGGGGCTGTTTAGCCTGGAGAGAAGGAGGCTCAGGAGCGGCTTTATCACTTTCTACAACTGAGAGGCGGTTGTAGCCAGGTAGGAGTTGGCCTCTTCTCCCTGGTGACCAGTGACAGGACGAGAGGACACAGCCTCAAGCTGCACCACGGGAAATTTAGGCTAGATATTAGAAAAAAATTCTTCACAGAAAGAGTGGTTCAGCACTGGAATTGGCTGCCCAGGGAGGTGGTTGAGTCACTGTCCCTGGAGGTGTTTAAAAAAAGACTTGATGAGGCGCTCAGTGCCATGGCTTAGCTGATAAGGTAATGGTAGGTCACAGGTTGGACTCAATGATCTCAAAGGTCTTTTCCAACATAGTTTATTCTGCGATTCTGTGATTCTGTGATTCTGTGATTCTGTGACTGTTTAAAGGTGTCTTGGTTTGGAATGGTTTAAGTCTTTACATTATGTGCCTCATTCTGGTGTGAGTTAAATTAATATCAATCCAAAATGACATAATTGCTCCACATATCAGGATGATTCACTAAGGCTGAGAAAGATTCTGTTCCACAAATTAAAAAACAGATTTAAAGAAGAACAGATTTAAAAGGCTAAGGCTTTGTTGATGTTGTTACCAGCAATATTAGTACAAACAATTCATTGCAAAAATGAGAAGCTAACGTTAATCATTTTAGAACACTACACACCATACTTTTCCAAATGCTTTTTTTGACCTTTAGCACTGGTTTTCCTTTCCTTGCTTGCCAGTTAGCATTCTTAAATAATTGTGAAGCAGAAATCCTGCAGAATTCAGGGTTCACACCCAGCAGCAATACTATTTTCTTCTAATGCATCTAAAAGGCTGGAGCAAAGACCCAAAAATGAGTCAGGGTGCAATGTAGCTAGGAGTGATGCTCAGGACAGGCAACAACAGTATTTTCCCCACCAAGTGATACAGATGAATCATAAACTGAAGGTATTGGCTTTGAAGGCTTTTAACAGCCTTCTTTAGCCTTCAGGTGAACCCTTCTCTAATAATTCAGTCTTATTCAGTCTAAGATGCTCAAAACTGTGGTGAAACATTTGTTTCATGTGTACTGTACTCCACAGAATCATAGAACCATTTAAGTTAGAAAAGACCTCCAAGACCATCAAGTCCCTCCTTTGACCGATCACCACCTTGCCAACTGAACCACAGCACTAAGTGCCATGTCCAATTGTTTCTTGGACACTTCCAGGGATGCTGACTCCACCACCACACTGGGCAGCCTGTTCCAATGCTTGGAATGGACTTCACCCTCTCCATGAAGAAACTCTTCCTGAACTCCTTCTTAGCTTGAACCTCCCCTGGCTCAGCATGAGGCTATGTCCTCTTGTCTGATCACTAGTTGCCTGGAAGAAAAGGGCAACCCTCCACTACCTTTCAGGCGTTGTAGAGAGTTACAAGGTCTCCCCTGAGCCTCCTTTTTTCAGGCTCCAAACAACTCCAGGTCCNTTTTCAGGCTCCAAACAACCCCAGGTCCCTCAGCCACTCCTCATATGACTCACTCTCTAAATCCTTCACCAGCTCCATTGCCCTTCTCTGGACATGCTCCAGCACCTCAATGTCCTTCCTGAATTGAGGGGCCTGGAACTGGCCACAGAATACTTGAGGTGTGGCCTCACCAGTGCTGAGGTCAGGGGGCTGTCTCTGCTCTGGTCCTGCTGGACACCCTTTGATAGAAGGCAGGATACCATTGGCCTTCTTGGCCATCTGGGCACACGCTGGCTCGTGCTCAGCTGCTGTCAACCAGCACCCCCAGGTCTTTTTCTGCCAGGCAGCTTTTTAGCCATTCTGTCCCAAGCCTGTAGCACTGCCTGGGGTTGTTGTGGCCAAAGTGTAGGACTTGACACTTGGCCTTGTTGAACCTCACGCAATTGGCCTCTGCCCATCAATCCAGCCTGTCCGGATCCCTCTGCAGAGCCTTCCTACTCTCTGGCAGATCAACACTCCCACCTAACTTAGTGTTGTCTGCAAAGTTACTGGGGGTGCACTTGATGTCCTCATCCAATAATAATCCAATCTCATCAATAAATATATTGAACAGGACTGGCCCAATACTGAGCCCTGGCAAACCCTGCTAGAGACTGGCCACCAACTTCACCACCACTCTCTGGGCCCGGCCATCCAGCCAGTTTTTAACCCAGCTAGAGAGCACCTATCAATCATAGTCATATGTCAACTAGTCGTTAATTAATATTTTGTTAAAATTAATTGCACTAATTGCCCATGGTACAGGATACGTGTATGACTGGTCCTAGAAAATCTTTTATGCCATATGCCTCTGCTATAGTGCCTATACACACTCATAGTTTAATGTCTACAAATAGCATATTTGCTAAGGCAAAGGCATCATCTTTTCATTTGATGAGGAAAACGTTCAATGGTTCCAGCTTCTCTAAAGAATAAGACCTTCCAGCAAACTTTTGGTTAATTTTTAGGCAATTGCCTTGCTAGCTGTATGCCATTTCCTTCATTTCTGCATCCAATTCAAGTAGTTGATGTTGGCCTATAGAACATACTCCTTGCTGAATGTGCACCTCTTTCTTCCTACATTACTACACTTGAGTCTTCTCAAGGAAAATCAGAGGGACTTGAGCAGTCTCAAAAAAAAGATCCTCAGCTGTGGAATTTTTTGAGCCTCTGTTTTGACAGACCATGAATCAGGGAACCTTAAAGGCAAAGTATGTCACTTGTTGCAGACTTCTCTGAACACGACAGTGGGTGGAACAGCATTTTTGGAAAACCAGTCTGTATGATTTATTAAGTTTTGAAAAGTGTGCATCTGTTCAAGGTCCACACATCAAACACACTTTGTTAATAATAAAATGTCTTCTCAAGTAAGAAACTTCTTGAAAGAATACAGTTTACCCTGCGCCTTGCCTTCCATCTTCTTCTAGGACTCTGAAACTCGAGCTCACCTAAAAATGCCCCCAAATTCACATTCTATTTGGACATAAATTTATTGAGGTTAGAAAAATTGCTAGAATAATTTACTTTCTTCACATAAGTTCAAATACACCAAAATGCAATAAGAAAACTGTTTCTTAACTTCATCTGGGGTTCCAGGAAGGAATTCTCTGTAGCTGCTTCGTCATTTTGTTGGTGGTTTTCTCCACCATTTATGCCAATGAAGAATCAAATTCTACTTCCCTGTACGAATACTGTAAAGAAAAAATGATTAATTGCCCTGTCAGAGACAATATATCTTCAAGATCCAGAGGATATATTTAACTTGTAACTTTTATTGATCTCAATTTTTTTAGAAATTCATGACCACTTTTTAATTCAGCCTACTGTGAAAACTTTTATTCTACAGGGTGTTTTTTTTTTTCCCACAAAACTTAGCTAAGTATCATTAAAAGCCTCTAAAAAAAAAAGAGAAAAAAAAAAGAAAAAGAAGATTAAGAGAAAGGAGAACATCAGTAAAAACTTTTTCACTTTAGGTGTGACTGAATGCTGACACAGACTGCCCAGAGAGGTTGTGTAGTCTTCATCCTTGGTCCTGGGCAACTGGTTGTTGGAAGCCCTGCTTGAGCAGGGAGTATTGGACAAGATGATGCTTAGGAGTCCCTTTCAACCTTCTTTTTATGACTGTATTTGAGTATGCAGAGATTTTTCATACTTTCTTTTGGAAAGCTTCTAAATTGAAAGCTGAATAAGTTAACTTTTGCCACAATTTCACTGTCATTCCACCAAAGTAAAGGTTCATCTTGTGAGACAATTAGGTCAGCTGTACCTATCCACACTTTCAACTAAGAGTTCAGAAAAATGCTGGTGGAGGCCACACAGAGGCTTATATTTGTGTTTTGTTTGCACTAACATATCCCAGGCAGCCCAGAAAATACCATATGGAATGCATGGGGAGAAGGGAGTCGCTAGTCTTCTGAGATGAATCTTCATGAAATTACATTTCTTGGAAGAATACCAGGGAATGCTGCAAATAAAGCACAGCATATGTGTAAAGATACTGTCGTCTAGACCACTAAGGATTAGGTGTTCCTTGTTTTTCAAAGCAACTCTGTCTTCTCTGAAAGATGAAGCTCAGTACCCAATATGTAGTTAGTGGCTGTAAAGAAAACAACTTCTCATGGCATTTATTAGTTGAGCTCTGTTTTTAAAAACAAAAGCAGACTGAGCATGCCAGATCCTAATGCTATGAGAGCTCATGCTCATTTCTGTGTGCTTGACTTCCCCTGGACCCCATGTGAATATAACCTGACACCACTCATTTGCAGCACTCTTCATTCTGTTAGCTTGATGAAGCAGTGTTTTTCATAGTTCATTGCAATTAACTAGTCAAAATAAAAATACTTTTAGAGGAAACTTTTTTAAGTGATGAAGAAAATTTGTGCATTCTCTACACAAACGCACAGATCCACCCAATCAAGTCACTGAGGCTCAGAGAGAGGATACAGGTGTGATTCTCAAAAGCACAAGTCCAACACAATACTGATTGAGTGCAGTTTGGTCTTTTTTTCACATCTCAGATGAAGAGCATTCTTAGTTCTGATGAAGAGCATTATTAGTTCTTGCTTGTACTTAGCTTTGAATCTTTTTGACTCTATTCTGCCCTCTTTTTTTTTTTTTTTCCCCACTGGAAGGGAGTAGAGCTTTATTTTCTTTTTTTCTTGCACAAATCTAAATACTGTCTCCCAAGGTGACTAAAATACCATTGTCCTGAATGGACATGCCTGAGGTTAGTCACTATAGCTTTCTTCTGATATTTTCCTGATTTTCCATAGGTGGCGCTACTGCAACTCACCAATGTTTATCAGCTGTACCACAAAAATAACTATTCCCAAAATATTTCCATAACAAATAAAAAACCCCTGAAAATATACCATAGGGTCTAGAGCTATTTAATGAAAGTACCATCTGAAAATTGGCATCCCAAATGATTTGCAAATGAGAAATGACCAATTTCTAATCAAGGCTAGAAAATCTTAATCAAGAATTTTCAGTAATTAGTGCAGCACAGTAAACATACTTCCAGAATTCCTTCCCAGAGCCTCCAACTTGGTGCTTTTAGTAAAATTAGTAAATTCCTTTTTTTTCCTACTGTTAACACAGAAACTCAAATCTTTTAATTCTGTCACTTGCTTTGCTAAAACAGCAGTTTGTTGAAAGCAGTCATTAGGGCAGACACAAAGTGACTTTATAGCAGAAAATTATTAGTGAATTAAGTCAATCCCTTAATAAATGTCCACAACGGGGTTTGTAAGATATGCTCTGTTTGGCTGGTGAAAGATCTAAATGCATTCCAGTTAGAAAGTACTGCTGTCCAAGGACTTGGTCTACCAGATTGAGCTTGCATGTGCAATGTAAGCAAAACGATGGTTAAGAGCTGGAACAACCTTAATGAGTCAAGACTGAGATCAAATTCAGAGCTACTCACTATTTTCCTACTAGGCATCCACATGTGAGTGAACATGCAATTATACAAGATTCAGCAGTTTAAACAACAGAATAATTAGGAGAAGACAATTGTAGAACAGATTTGTAACTATAGAGAACTGTGGTTGTAAAACAGATGATTCAGTCTGCGAAATTGCATTAAAAATGGAGAATTTTCCTTTGTGCACGGTTCACGATAGCTGCTAATTATTTAGGAGTTGAGACCTAGATAAATTATCACATCATAAATCTACATAACATGTTATTATTAACTGTAAATTTTTTGTGAAGTAAATGTAAGCAAGTTGGTTGAAACTTTTAGTAGCTGAATGACACTTTCATCTTACGTGGATATTTAACAACTTAATCTCTACTGGGACTTGGAACATGAAGGTGGAATTATTAATTTTGTTTTATAGTACTTGAAAGTAACTTACTCAATTAACTTGTAGACTTAACGTTTTAAAAATGGAAAATACTCAGCTCATTCTTAGAGAATGCAGAATAGCAAACTGGCTAGATGTTTGGACACCCTGGCTTCCATAATTTTCCTATGCCATATTTTTCCCTCCCTCATGCTAGACATACCACGTCTTTATGCAGTTTTTTTCACAGCTTCCTTTCATAGTGCATGTACATCTTTGTTAGTGGGTCCACACTCAAGATGGTGGAAATAAAGTTTCTGAGTAAGAGGTTGCTGTGGATTTTTCAGTAGTTGTACACTGCCTCTGATTTATCCGCAACTAAATAGGTGTTCCTAGTTGAAGAATTATTTTTGGTTGGTTGTTTGGTATTTTTTTCCCACCTGCTATTGTGTTTTAAAAAATGGCGTGACTAGGTTCTCCTAGAAATCAACAGGGAGGCACAGAGAGCAATTCAACCCGTGTGACAAGAGACCTGTCAGTGATGTAGGTAGGATAAATCACTTCCTGAAGAGCTAATCTCTCTCCTGCCTGCAGGGTAATGCTTGAGAACTGCCTCTCACAAGTCACCACAACTTTGGGCCGACACAGCTGTTCAGATCAATCCCGCATGTTAGGTATCAGGTCAGAACTTGCCCCTTGCAGCAGTCAAAGGTAGGCTCTGATAGACCTTAACTTCCTTCTCAAGAACATGGTCCTTTGGAAGTATCAAAACAGCACTCTGGAGTAGCAGAAACAGGGAGAAGTGCATCAGCTGTTGTGAGTACTCAGCAGTGGAAAAGAGAACAAGGTAAAGAATGTCATTATGCTACTGTAAGTTTACAGTTCGTTTGCATCCCGAACTTGGTGGGAGGTTTTGGTGTGCTCATCAAAGTGGGTATGGTAGAGTGGGGAATGTTGTTACAGGGTCCCAAGGTTGCACAGAGAAGCTGTGGAAACTCCACTGCTGGAGATACTAAAATGACAACTTGAGCCTAACACTGAAGGTGACTCTCTTGAGCAGGATTTTGGACTCAAAGACATCTAAAAGTCCCCTGCAACTTGAATTATTCTATGATGAAAGGTAAGGGATAGCATCTGTATGAGGAAAAAAAGGTAAGTTTAGTCTCTTCACCTTTGGCAAATTTGGGAGACACTGATTTTAAAAATCATGAATATCTTTGTAGAGGGTAGATGGAGAGACAACAGTTTCCCTTTTCCACTCTGAAGGGGGAGATCTGAAATTGCATGCACGTTGCCCATCTAAAATGAAGAGGAGGAGACAGACAGACAGACACGGAGCACACAACAGACCTGTGGAACTTTGCTAAATCACGCAGCAACTGTGAAAAAGTTACCTCAGCTCTGGGAGACGCAGAATACATATTTGAGAGATATATCCAATGACAGTTCCTAAATATGCACAATTACATTTGGTTAAAGAAGCCAATGATCAGACCCTCACTGCAGGCTTGGAAAGTATTAGAGGGAACAGGCATACATGGTTGGCTTGTTCTTACTCTCGCTTGCTTGCTGATGGCCACTGCTGGAGACAGGACTGTGGGCTGAACTACCCTTGGTTTAAAGCAAAACTGCCATTCTTGCATTGTTTAAGACCAACAGTAAGGAATCCTCGATTTTTATCCCTTCCTGGCAAAATGGCATTTTTTATAATGGCTGGCACCAGCACTCAAATGTATGTTGGCTTTAGATTAATTACCTCTTGGCTAATTTGAAATGGGAATCCATAGTACACTTTTATATTTAAGGGTATATATACCCCCCAAATTCTCTAGCATTAAGTACATATTTAAGTCAAAAATATAATACATCTAGAACTCATAGTAACTCTAACAAATTTTTGTTCTTAGCTTTAGAATCTGTCACTCAGTATAACTCTTAAGGAATAGAAACCACATAAATTTTTGCTAGATTCCTTCTAAAGTAATAGCAGTCTCAGAATAGTTTGTTCACAAATAAATTCAGAATTCAGTATAACAAGGAACTGTGGATTGATTTCTTAAGTTATCCAGGGGCATTCCTCATACTTATCTACAGTTGTAGTTTGCTGGACATAAAAGACCCATGGAGGCCTTTGAATATTCCATGCCTGAATTAGAGGGTTTCCCTGATATGTCATTTTTGCCTTTTTTTTTTTTTATTATAGTGATAGAAATGTGGCAGGTGATATGCAAAGCAGTGAGTCTGAGCATTGTGAAGCATATTATATTGATTGTCCTGGCATAAATTTGTTTCAGGCTTAGGCTAATTCAGGAGGCCAATTTTTCTTCTTCATGGGCAACATTTGGGGCTAGGATGTAGCTTCAAGGTTGCAGCTATCTGGCACTCCAAAGCAGCTCTGGGGAAAATAATTTTCATTGAGAAATAAATCAGCCTATTGTTGTATCTCAATAAATTATTGAAAAGATGCTACTGCAAGAAGAAAGCAAAAACGGGTGATGTTTTGATTACTCTGATTTAGAAAGTGAGGTAAAATACTGGAATTAATCTCAAAAGCCTTTGCAGGAGTTTAAAGATTTGGTTTTATAATTGGGCTTAACGCATGTTTTGAAATGTCTTGTATCACAAGACAAAGTTTAAGGTTTAAATACAGCATTTTATGTTCATGATCCAAACATTGGCAATGGGCTTACTAGGTTAAAAGAACCTGCACAGGAAAGCAGGTGAGATCAGGCACAAAAGAATTCTTTTGCAGGCCACATCTGGAGGAGGCGACTGTGTGAGACAAGATGATAAGAACACTAAAGAACACATGACTTTTTCACCTACATTATGAAAACAACTCTTTGGAACATTGTGGGATATCTGGACATGATTAGTAGACATCTATCAGAACATTTTGTTCAAATTACTTCTAGTCAGACAGTAATTGTATTTAGCAGCAGAACAGGAGATTAATGGGTTTGGAATGATCAGACAATAAAACCAAAATTATGTAACATTTTATTTTGACGAATATTGCCATAAAATACCTCCTCTATCTCCTTGCCATTTATTGTTTTAGTATAAAAGTATTTCCAAGACAATATATTTTCTAACTTTCATTAAAAATATACTTTTGGGTTTTCAGAAAATAGAAGTAAAACCATTTAACTGAAATAATTCTTATAAAAGCTATACCTTTCTTGCTGTCTCCCAAACACCAGACTTTAATCTACTCAATTCTGTCCAGTTCTTAAAATAGAAGAGTGGATGGGAATAAAACTGTTACAGAAGCAGGGAGCCACTCAGACACTCTAAGCTCTCCCTCTGGCTCTTGCACAGCCTGTGGACACCATGGGGAAACTGCTGGTTACTGGGGCATGCAGACAGTGTGTTATTGTTATTCAGACTGTTTCTTGGTTCCTTGTACTCACACTGCAGCTAAGCCTTGCAGTTTCTTTCTGCTTTTCAAAGATATGGCTCTTTTATAAGCTTTCCTCCCCTCAAATTAAAACTTCATTTCTCACCTAAATTAATACATCCTTTTTTTGCCCATCTAGACAAACGGAATTTTTTCTTATCAAAGCTGCTCCAGGACAATTATTGCAAATTCATATTTTCTTAAAGCACTGAAAGTTCTCTCTCTTTTTGAATCCCTTTGCTGGTTTCTGTTTCTGCATTCTAACAGATGTAGCTTGTGCATCTCCCCCTTTCAGGTCCTTCATGGCCAGTCTCCATTTTGGATTTAATTTTTGACACTGTCAAAATGACCTCTTGGCATTTTTGATTCATTGCTGGAAAGTTTTATTCCTGCTTCTAATGAGCCCTGGCCTCATCACCTGTTAGGTTTATTTCCAACAGTATGTTAATTCTTCCTGTTTTTTCATGTTAGTGCTTTCCCCTGGAAGGACCTCCCTAAAAGTCAAATCATTGCTTTCCTGTAAGTGTCTCCTTGGGATTCTCCTTTGTGCTAATACCTGCAGAAAACCTGACACCTCCTCAGCCAACAGGGTTATTAATGTCATTTTGTTCTCTAAAGGTCTCTTATATCTAATTTATCTTTCTTTGCAAGGTTAACTATTACATATATTTCTTTGGTATAGCATTTTTCTTGTTCTGTTCCTGGTTAAGTGGCTATGATCAAGACTAAAATTTCAACAGTAAACACAAATAAGCAAGAAAATTATAAAACAAAAGGAATTAAATTCTGAAACACACACATTCTCTTTTTCACATAGGAATTATCAGCATTTCTACAAGTCTTCGAAGTTTCACTTTGAACAGGGCATGAGAAAATTTCAATGCTGAGGACATCACCAGAAATATCAGCTTTTCAGACTTGAAAAGGGAGGCCACATCTTAGCGAATGGAAGCAGGAGAAATGCAAAAAACTAATAATCAAAGCAAAATAATAGTTCTATGCAGGTATGAGAATGCCCTCACTTTAATCATAAGGTTTTAATTTTTCAATTTCCTTAGCACTAAAGGACCCAGATAAATCATCACTGTTTTTATTTATGCCTCATAACCACTTCCCAAAGAGAAGATGAATGTGTGGGCAGATCAAATACTAAGCCAATGCACCTGAGTGCCCTAATATTCAACTTCATAAGCATAATGTAGTCCAAGTTCCACCGTGATGTAATTGACAGCACCATTAGAGAGCCAAAGGAAATAAATGATACACCAGCTGATACTCTTAGGCCAAAATATATTCAGGAAAAATTCTTCAAAGCCAGATCAGTACTGCAAAATGCATTCATTATTCGTAACATGTCAAGTAAGTATTTGCTTTGCGTCACTGCACATATTAAATGTACATCCCCACACTATCACCTTCCTCCCATTTTTCACTGGCAGTCATGAGATGTTACTTTATGACTACATTAATTTTCCTTGTTTGTGTTGCTCCTCTCTGAAAATTATCACCTGGACTAAGTGCAGTCATGTTTTTTGGTCAAAATGTCCATGGCTACAGCCCTTCCGTCCCAGTCTCCCATCTGTTTCTCTAGATTCCTTTGGGTCCTTGCCTGCTGGGTACAGAAGATCACTTTGCCAGTGTGCCATGCTGTCTGCCATGGGAGAGCTGCTTCCATGCTCAGCCCAGGCAAAGAGGGCATCCTTTTTGCACAGGGAAAGCAGCACTAATTGAGGTACTTAAGGAAGATCTGTGAAAAAATGTAGGCATCTGTGGCCTTTAGGCACCTCAGGAAGCTAAGAGAGGGTGTTTGTTTCTTTATCTTGGAGTTAAGAACATCAATGATAATTTGTATGCTTACATACTTTTTTTGGATCTTATCCTTGAACACATTACAAAGGCCCAAGATTTGTTTAATCATCTTTTATTCTCTAGTTTCATAATACTTCCAAACAATTTTCCATTACCCTGTTCTGTGAAGCTCATCCCAAAAATATTTATCTTGGCTGACAGCAAAATGAAGCAGTGTAGCTGACATCTGTCACAGATTAGTGGATTGAAAAATTACAAGAAACAAATTTGGTTATCTGTGCCTAGTACCATTTGAGATGTCTTTTCAGTTCTTTGTGACACCAGGTCACTTGTGTTGCCTAAGGCTTTCCAGCTAAGTAGCAACTACCAAGAGCCTTCATATGTCTGTAATGTTTTCTAAAATGACCACAAGTCAAACATGCAAATAGAATCTATCAACCAGTTATTGTGGAACAAATTTTTTTTCCCTTCTAACCAAAAATATTTGTGAATGATACAGTCATTGTCTTAATCACATGGCAATCCCTGAAGATGTCAGAACAACTTGTGCTGAGCACTAATAAAAACACAGACAAAAGCATCCACTCCACAGCGTCTATTTAAATGCAAGAACACGAATAGTTTATTATTAAAGACATTCAAATTCACACTGATGTCTGAATAAGAAATGCATGTACAATACTGAAGAACCCTCATTTTCTCCTTTTCCAGTGCTAATCCTAAGAGAAAAATGGCATTTCAAATTGCTGAGTTATGGCTTTTTATTTGTGTTTGGCTTCTCTTAATTTCTATTTCATAGTTCCTAGAGAAAAAAAAAAATCTTAAAAAAAACTCCTTTCATGCTCTCTGTTATAGAAACTCCATGGATTGCTACTGGAAAATCAGTTCACCACTCTCACAGACATATAAAATCTTTCAGTAATCTTTCCCAGAGTGCTAAAACATGTATTTTTCAGTAAAGTAAGCAAATATAGTATGGGACACATATAGAGATCAGAGCTGTTGAGTTAGAAGCTACTGGACTGACTTTAAGTATGATTTAAGATCCTTGAAGAAAGGAAAGCTGAAGAGGGGGCAAACATTCAAATACGATTCAGCAAGAAATGACAGCCCAGAATGGAACATATGAAATTAAGGTACTCAAAGAGGGTAGAAGAAGTTAAGACAAAAAAAGTTACAAGGGGAAAAAAAATCACAACAGCATTAAAAACTTGAGGTAACATTTGACTGAAATTGTTTTGAAATCAACAAAGACCTCTCCTGACTTGTGTTCGTTGACTTTGTCTTGGTAGCAATTGCAAGAAAAGAGGTGTGATTGGAATTGCTTAAATTACTTTGAGAAGTATTTCACTTCAGAAAAAAAGTGTGTGCTAAATATACTGAAACTTTATATAGATCCTGTTTTCACAGATATAATTTCATAATCCTAATTTGATGCCAAATACAATTGATAGGATTGATTCAGGATGGGATTAGTTGAATGTTACTTTAGCCATTTGAAAATGAATATCTACCTCAAGCTACTTGTATAGGCTGTCCATACCGTCAGTGCAGCAGACAAATAACTCCAGAGTATGATTCATCCTGACCTGAGTTTGATGCCTAAGATAACTGAGATCAGTTACCATTTGGAGGTGTCAGTCTATATGTCCTGAATATGAGTAGCGTAAGCATTCACTTTTAGACAGTTAAGTCAGGAGATAAATTTCACTTTCTCAGTCTACATTACCAGACATTATAACACTCATCTTTTCCTAAGTGAAAGATTTGTGTGGTTGTAAATACCTGTTCAGAATTTGTTATAGTCATGGAGAAAATGCAATGTATTTTAACTTTTATTTCGTGTATAGTTCATTAGCAACAATAAAAAGCAATGTTGGGAAATTACTCAGCTTTCTAATGAAAGCCACAAGCTTCATTAGAAAGAACTTCCACAGTATCTTCAGACCAGTTGAGCAAAAAGGATAAGAATTCAATTTTATAATTTTTTATTCATGTACATTCTACGCAATAATCTTATTCTAAGAAAACCATTACCTTTTTTCCTTGAACTCTAAAATACAACTCCCTCTTAGGTGCTGCATGACACATTACACCTGTTGTTGTGGCATGCTCTCTGAGAAAGGACAAAACGTTCCCTTGCTTTTTTCTCTTTGCTTTCTCTTATTTAATTTTATTTTCAAATTATTATTATTGTTGTTCTTGTTCTTGTTCTTTTTTTTTTCCACACAGAAAATAACGGTGCCAAACATTGCTGATGATGTTGAATATGTAACCTGTGGTAAGAGCATGGATGTCAGCTTTATTGTTCCATTTAGCATTTATAATGGCTCCATTCCACTAGTTGTTCACCCTGTGGAATTTTAATAGTTTGAGCAATGAAAATGGATGCAATCGGCTCACTTTTATCCCAGAATTTCATTACTCAATATCATCCCAAGAAAAGTTAGCATGGCATCCTTTCAGCTCCTACTGTGCCAATACTACTGTACCAGAAGACGGTTGAGGTCCTGGGCATTTGTTACATTTACAGAAACTTTGGTATTCCTTTGCCTGGAACATTCTGGTAGCTCTTACTTATAGGGTAGATGCCTAACAAGCCTTAGAGAGGGACTCCCACCCAGAATTTAAGTGATAAAATGGCACACTGTTCCACAGCGTGACAGGTCCACAGCCTCCTTTTGTTCCCTGATGTGCTTTGTCCTGCTCTGTTGAGAGACATTTATTTGTTCACATCATCCAAGAATTGTCTTCTCAAATGCTTAATAGACAGTTACCGCAGTAAGAACCAGACCACAAGTCCTTTTTCACTGATCAGTTCAACATTCACTGGTGTACAGAACTATATCCCCTTTGTAAGCTTTGGTTTTGGCATGAATATGCAGATTTTTGGGAGAACATGTTCTGAATGAAAGAGGAGGAAGGTTATTGCTAGTAGAGGATTCTTCTTCCCTCCACAGCCAGCATATTCCACCTCTTGCACGCCTACTGTCCTACAGCAGTGGTTAGGATCCTTGCTGTAGGATTTCCATCTTTATATATACTGGAAGAGAGTAAAACCACACCTTCTACATACTGTGCTTTGGCTTTTTGGGAGTGGGTCTTTAATTGTTTTTCGTTTGTTTGCCTTTTTTTTTAATACCCATGCCATTATATAAAAGAGATTGGTGTTAAAAGAAAGTAACAGCCACGGTTGTGGCTATTTCAAGTAACTTCCAGGTATTTGTGATGTGTGCAATGGAGTTGAGTCCTTATGGTTCTTAAGGTTCTTAAGATTTTTAGACAAAGAAACATCTATTACCTTAATTCTGGTCACAGTGATTTAGACACTGATGTACCTTGACAATCTTCCACACTTCCTCAGGAGAATGTGACATACCTAAGGAGTTTTAGAGAGTCAGTTCCTGTAGTTTGAGTGCCCACAAGTTTGTGTAGCAGCAAGAGCAAAGACTTCCAGGGATAAAATCTTGGATTTATATCCCATGTTAGGCCTGCAAAGCCCTCGAACAACATTGAAACTTGTGATACCGATGGTGTTTGCAGAGACCTGGGACATCAATTAGGCTTTCCTAAGTCCTTCTTCTGTACTGTTATAGCATTCCAAGATAGTTGACCTGAATCTGTAGCTGCCTTATATCTTAACAATAAATTATAAACACAAACATTGCCTGGAATGTTTCGGAAGAATCATGGGAGGACCACAAGTTGTTCAAAAGCCTGCAATTCAAGTAATCCACGGATGCTGAAAAAACTTTCCAGATATGTGTGGTGAATATTCATCATCATGTGCATTTTTTCCAACATGACTAGAAAGCTTTTAGGTCAGTCTTGCATTCCTGCTCACCTAATTCAAACGATGACCCAGTGCACTCGGTCTCAGTGAACGAAGTGTGCTTTGTAAGCAGTAAACACTTTTCATTTTCTAAGCCCAGTCGAGATCCACTTGTCATTTATCTGCTGAGAAACATGGCATTCCCCTTCCTGATTTCTGCCGGCTGTCTCTGTTTTGCAAATCACATCTCAAAAGTACTCTCTGACAAACACAGCGTTATCTGTGGCACTGCCAATGTGATCTGTGATCATTTTTGGTTTTGTGTTTCTTTCCTTAAAGATATATCTATATAAAGATGAATACATAATGCTGTTGTTTTCTTTAGAACAACGGTATCTACTCTTTGATACCTCACGGCAGAATGATAATGGTTGTGAGGGAAAAATGGTCTGAAATAGCCAGTAAGGGACTGGGCAACAGATGGAGCCAAAGCAGAAGCGCAGCTGACTGAGAGGAAAGTCAGGACCAGGGGCTTCCTGGGGAAGGTGGGGGCTCCCCATGGGGGCCCCCTGGGCAGGGCTTAGCAGCCAGAGCCCATCCTACCCCCTGGCCAGGAACAGGACAGCTGGGGGCACTGGTGCATCTCTGGGGCTGGTGAAGGGCTGAGGATGGGCCAGGACACGGGCCTGCAGGTGAGGATTGAGATTTGCGTTCCGTGAAGGAAATGAGAAACAGACATGGCTGCAGGAAAACTCAGCATGAGGATGGGAGCCACATCTGAGGCAGCACCAAGGAAAGGGGGCCAGGCCCTGGCTGGGTTGTTTTCCAGCTCTTCCTTTGCAGCAGAACAACTCTCCTGGTAGTGGTGTGCTCAGGACAAGTCCCCATAAGGACTCCTTGAACAGCTACTAGCAGTGGCTCTATCAACAGGAACATGTATAGTATTACTGCTTCTACCATGCCTTAGGTATGTGAGGCATTTTTTTGGCAAAGAGTGAGACAAATTTCGGTGCAATGTGCAAGGCCAGTTGTTTCTCGTAGGTGAGTGCTGTGGGCAGAGTTCCTCAAACTCTGGTCTGTGGCCAGGCTCCATCCACAAGGCCCAGCCAAGTAACACCCTGACACAGTAGCCACCAAGTGGGCATGGAAAGGAAAAGGTCATCAGCCACGTAAGGTTCCTGTGCTCTTGGCTCATCTAAATCTGATACTGATTTGCTGACTTTGTCTTCCTGCTGTTAAGACACCATTTTCAACCAGGCTATGTGGGCACGCAGGAAAACCTGGCATCTCATTCTGATGGACAGTGGAGCCTCGACGCAACAAACCCATGCAGCTTTCAATTTTCTTCCTAAGTGCTGCCCAAAGCTTCTGGACCCTGTGCAGTGCAGGGCCTGCTTGGTCCTCAGCTTCCTGCTCCAGCCATTGCTAAAAGCCTTGCGGAATCAGCGACCCATTTGGACAAAGTTTCTGATACTAAGGGGAAGGTGAAAACGTAGATGAAGAAGAAACAAGAGGGACACGTCACCAGTGAAATCATCTGTGTAGAAAGTAAAACTCACTGCCTTGCTGTTGTGTTCAGTGTATAATATGTAGAAGGAAAGAATTGAAGGTATGATTCTGAACTCCCTAGGAGCACTCAGAATTCACAGCTCCTGCTCCTGTCTAATGTCTGTGAAAGTAGCATACCCTACCACGTAAAGACAAAATCTGAGCTCCCCCAAGGGCACCTACTGCTGGATTACAGGAGTCTATGATTTGGTCAGAAATCAGAAACAGCAATCCAGCTGCTAGGAAAAAGATATTTTCCCTATTGGTAGCACTGACTACCAGTTCCTGCCGCATTCATACCCAAAGGCAGCTGTCATTCAAGAGCTCTTGCCTACCAACAAAACTTACTTTGCAGCTAAGACCAGCAACTGATATACCGAAAAACACTCTTCTACCTGAAGTTGGAGAAATTACTGCAGTCCAGATGTCACTGTAATTTTCACGTTATCCAAGTGAAAGCAAAATATCTCGTCCTTCTGCTAAGCAACAGAAACAACACAATTGAGAAAAATAACTTTAACATCCTGTATTTTTTAATTAACTACAGCTGATTGACTCAATTGTATGTTTGGAAATTTAATATTTTGGTCCACATGGAAATATTTACTGCATAAAACAAAGCAATAAATACTTTTTTAGTCATATGGAAATACTGTACATTAGTAACTGCATAAACATGTATGAAGAGAAATGGCTTCTGAGCAACTATTTTGGAGCACTGCTTGGGACCTTGAATCTTTTTTGAGAAGCAGCTGTTTTTAAAGCATCCCTTCTCTCCTCTTCTCCTGATAAATACATATATTGAAGGTATTTGCTTATTACAATGTAGTTTGTTAGTTCATTTTATAAGTTCTTAAGTGCAGAACTTAAACCAAACTACTTGAGGATCTAGAGTAAATGGTTTTCCTAGTGTAAACACACACATCTGTTAACAACAGGGTAGAAACCAATCCTTTTTATGATATTTCACTATGATACTTAAAATTCATGCTACTATATCCATGGTGCTCCTTGCCCAACATCATAATGTACCATTTAAAAGAAAAATCAATTAAATAGGAGTACAAAGGGTAGATCAGTGTTGGAATCCTAGGTGGTAAGCAACCACTGCTCCAAAGCTCAGATGTTCCAGTTCTTGTTCCCTTTAGAATTCATAAGCTTTCTGGCCAGCGATAAGCTGCCTCTGGGGTTTCTAATTAGTAAGTGCTGAGACCACAGGATACAAAGAAATAACCTGGTATGTGTTCATTTTTCTGATTCAAATGAATCAAAAAACTTTCAGTCTGTTAACTTTGTCCTTCCGAGTTTAACATTGAATCAACTGTTGCCTGTCTAAATCATTCAAGCTTCATGCCAGTACAAATATCATCTGTCTCCCACAGCTGGCACACTGTTGGCTTAACAGCATAAACCTGGCATGCAATCTATATCCTGTGTCCTGAATACTTGGGCTGAAATTGTGTACCCAGGATCGATTTTTCACTGGATATATATGTCTCAGGGAAATAGCAGCACACAGATCTGATGTGAGTGACTTGAAAGCCACAGATACTTCTGATCTCTGCCTAGCTTTAAGTTCTGTCACTTTAGGTTCAAAAGATAAGCTGTAGTTTAATTTATCAGTTTGGGTTAACTGTATAGGAAGTCTAACATCATTGACTTCATGGGTTCACTTTCTCCTACACAAAGAAGCCCTGTGATTAGTGATAACTCTGTGATTCTGCTCGAACTCTTAGAAACATCTGGCCTTTTACAGTTTCCTGACAGAAGGCAGGCATTTTTGCCTGGTGTACAGTAATATAATGTGTTATTGTAATGACTTAATTACCCACAAAGTAAAGTGATGGGCTGACACAATAGCCATAAAACATTTCAAGTCCATTTGGGAAAAAAAATATGCCTGAGGAAAAGATCAAAGGAGCTTGTTTTCCTTTTCTTTCTTTTCTTGAAAATGCTCATGGTAAATAAGATTGAGAAGACCTTACAGTATGAGAAATCTTAATCTGCTATTTCAATTACTAGGTATATGAAGTGACTATGGGATGAGATTATTATGTCACCAACTGACATAGAGGAATATATCAGAAATTTTTATGCAATATGTACATAAAAGCACAAGAAAATGTGTAATAACATCATTGCTATTAGCTTGCAGAATATGAGAACTAAAGTTCAGGCAGTATAAAACACAATATACAGTATGATCTAAATGAACATACTTGAGGCTTGATAAAGCACACACATTACTGAAAGCAAATGACAAAAGAGTTCAGTCAGATGCCTTTAATCTTCTTTTTGGTTTTAGCCATTTCTTTTTTCACACTACTGATTAAAAGCAGCTAAGAACACATGATTTGGCTTATGCCTTTTAACTTGTAACATTAGAAGAGCACTATCAACTTTGGAAGTTATTTTGCATTCACATTATGAACATTGCTTGCATTCCTAGCTGTACTAACATGCATGGCAGTTTGGCAGTTCTCTTATTAACTTTAGCTGGGCCAGTTTCTCTCCTCCTTATGCACATAAGGAAAATTGATCACCAACACACAGAATAGGGTCACAAAGAAAATGACACATAAAACAAGGGACTTTCTTTCAACTTTAATTTCAAGTAAACAGTGGTGACCTACAGGAGTGTGTGCTCTTGTACCTGCTCAGAGGTATCAGTCACTATATGTTCTTGGTATTTTTCATCAATCTACACGTTTTATAGACCTTCCCTTGACCATAGTATCAGTTGGCATTGGGATGCTGTATCTGACTCAGCAGATGCACATCTGATGGGACAATGTGTTTTAATACTACATAGCAGTGGACAAAAATTGGATGGATGGATGTGCTGAGCTGTCAGGGCTTGCCTACCTTATATAGCAGCAATTTGAAGGGTTGGAGGCAAGGAAACACCCACTTAACAGAATTTTCTCCAATCAAACTCTGCTTTTCATTGGTAGGCAGACATGATGTGTGTTTAGAAATTACACAGATATTTGTCCATTTCCCTATAAAATGCTAATCCTCCAGTAAAAGAATCACAGTTAAAACTACACACTTCTAAGTGAAACACAGGGTTTTTGACAGTAATTATGATTTTGCCATTAAGGCAGCTTTACCTAAGTGCTTGGGCACACATGTTAAATTTCATGCACATGGGTAGCCCTGTTGAAAACACTAAATCTGCTAAGTTAGTTATTTATTGGCTTATGTGCTTTCCTGAAATGGAATACAAGGTGGGAGAAAAGAAAGGGACAAAAGATGGAGGTGTAATATAATTGAACTAACAGAAACTTATCACTCAATGTTACTGCAGTTTATTGTGCTACTAATACTAATTTTATACCCAAGGTCATGAAATACTGTTCATATTGGGGCATCAGCACTCCATGTATTGCTAGCATGTAACTCTGGGGTGGAGCATTGCAGTCATATTGAAGAGTGGCTCAAGAAGTGGAGAGAACGAAAGAAAAATGTCCATTACAAAACTGAAGGAGGATGGAGACAGTTGTGCTGTCTGCTCTTGCTTTGAATAATGAAATTGTGTGTACACAAGGGCACACAAGTACAGCTGGTGTGTGGCTCCTTTCTGTAATTAAATACTAAAAAAATAAAAAGTACTGGAGAAATGTGTGAGCAGATCTTCATGAACAGCAAGAAAGAAAAGAGCAAATTCTACTTCCCAGGCTCTGTGTTTGTTGCCATATCTTCCTCTCTGGAAAACATATGGACTGGAAGGGTGTGGGGTCTGAGGCTTATCTGCAGGATATGGAAGGTGAGAACATTTGTGACATTCAAGCACAGCAGCTATTCTGGAAGAGTAACACAAAAAAAAGCACCTTTAACCTGCATGCAGACAGATTTTATAGACAGCATAGGAATAACAAGATCCATCAAACTTAGGTGCAGCACAAATGTTATTGATGATGGCAGCACAAATGTTATTGATGATGGCAGCATGTTCCCATTTTGCAATTTATTTGAAAGCAAACTCGCAGTGAGGAGGTGAGGAGGTTCCTCAATGCAACTTAGAGAAAAAACCCAACCAAATCAAACACAAAAACCAACTTGGATTTTAAAGCAATTCCACTTCTTAGACCTATGGGATTTAGGGAATTGGTTTGCCCTCTGAAGATTCTCAGAGATTAGGTTTCTCTCGCAAACCAAGTGCTGACTGCAGGGCAGTCTGCAGAGAAGACACATTCCATCTCTAGGAAAAGTTAGATTTAATATGCAGCCAGAGCCGGACAAAGCAAAAGCAGGTGCTCTGTGCTAGAGAAACGAAGTGGGGGGAGATGATGATTTATGTTTAGAAAGGTTAAATGTTTTTTTCCAGGCTTAGGAATGTTCTTTTTTTTTATTATTATTGCTTTTATTAAAAGGTTTCTGAGAGGAAAAAACCTGTGGTTTCAAGAGGATTTTTTCCCCAAGACATATTAAAGTTGTGCAAGAAATCTTTATTTTTTTTCCTCTCCAAAATTTAGTTTTCAAAACTGGAAATACTTGCTATTTATTTCTTCACTCTGCTCACCTTATGACACCATTCATGTTCCTGCTGTTTCTTGGTAGACACATGAGGGAAGCCACAGGCACTGTACTTCTGACTAGACCGTTTTAACAATGTGTTGTGCTCCTGATCTATGTGGGTATCTG
Organism: Melanocharis versteri; assembly: GCA_013397845.1. NCBI lineage: Eukaryota > Metazoa > Chordata > Aves > Passeriformes > Melanocharitidae > Melanocharis > Melanocharis versteri. Next base: position 701,901 of record VZTG01008989.1, on the reverse strand, counting down.
ATCTGTGTAGCTATTGCTGTGAAAAGCTGCATTAAATTACTTTTTCCTCAACCATAAGGAATATTTTTTTTTACTACTTTTTTTTTAACCAATAACGAATTCCAAAAGTAGGCCTCAATTAATTTTTATTTATTTTATTTTTCATTCTATATACATGCATATATACACAAAAACTCTATCCCTCAAGCTCTGTCTCATTTCAGGCTGGGCTAATATTTTTAAGAAAAATATTTTTTAAAAGACTAAGCACTTACCCTCTGCATAACTGCCACTCAGTATAATCTAGAGTAGTTGCGGAGGAGAGTCCTGAATCTCTTTTGAGCATTTTGATTTATTCTATTGAGTTGCTTCATTTATTGACCATGTAAAGTATGGAAATGTTCCCAGAAAGAGCTACTACTCCCTTCTTGCCATTGACGCTGCTGTTTTCTATTCCCTCAAAAACCATTAAAGAACAGCAGGAAAAGAAGAAACAAGAGTCTCTCTCTCCTCTTCCCTAGAGCCTCAGAAACTGAATCTCTTTTGGCTGGAAAAATCAAACTAGCAAGTTACTTTTATCTGTGGGGAAATCTAAGTTGGCGCATAATGACTATTTAATTTGCTTGAAAAACTTTTTTAGTCCTAGTCACATTTGCTATTATGATAGTAAAGACTATGTCTGTCTGTTGTCATACCTAGAACTGGAAAACCTCTGTAAGACCACCTTTCTAGATCTAAGTGGAAAGATTGATTTCTGTTTTTCCTCTGTCTTTCCACTGAAATTTATAGCAAATGCTGCTACCATGTAATTATTAAAACACCAGGCAAGTTCTTCAACTGGTAGAATGTATCTTTTGTAGCATAATGTCACTAGCACCATGCTGAGAAACTCTGTAATTAGAAACTCTGATAATTCCTCACAATAGAATACAGTAACTTGTTTCACTGTCTTCCATTGAATCCTTTTCTCTGTTTTATCACTGTTTGGTATTTGTGGCTTATTTGGATTGTATGGTCAGACAGTATGGCAAATGGCCCATGAGGAGATTGGCTTTTGTTGAGGTCTGTGAAATAACATGATTTCAGCTGAATGTTTATCTGGCTGAGATGGTAAGATACAGGGAGCCTTATTCCACTCAGCAAAAATATGAGTGGAAAGAATGGGGTTTATGATTTCCTTTCCATGTCTATATAAATGAAAACATTACTTCCTGACATGGCATTTCTCAAAATATGGGGTTATGGTACATACCAGGTTGACTCAGGTAGAACATCACTGCCATTCCAAAAATGACATTGCTTTTCCAGTAGGGCTAGAGAAATATTTCTTGAGTAATGCATAGCAAAAGAAATCTCTTTATAGCACCTATTTTATTAATGGGGGTTTTTTTCCACTTCTACTGGCTTTTTTTTTTTCTCCTCTCTGCATTTTTCTCTCTCCAACTCCTCAACCTTTTCTGCCTATTTTTTTTAATTTTACTTCTGTAGATCATCACTTTAAGGAAACATCACATGCTCTTTGTGCTGAATTCAATCTGAACAGATGACCTCATGGCTTTTGTGCTGCAAATCTTACAATTACATAAAGAGAAGTTTTTAACTTACTTTTCCTTTCAGTCACCATCATCACTATTGAGGAACGCCAGTGTCAGCCTTTCCAACTGGATGCAAGGGATCCTAGGTCACAAGCAGCTGAATCTTAGGCCTGCAGTAAACAGAACAGCTTCTCCAGGAAAAAAACTGGGAAATTTCTGTTGCTAGTGAAGAATGACCTAGACCCTGTACCTTTCTCATGTGTTTGGTCTACTCATAACTTTGATCCTGCCTTCTCTCCTGCATATTTCTCCCCCTTTGCAAGCTTCTGAAAACTGATACAATTCTCAGCGTGCTTCTTAAATTCCTCCTCCAATAACAGCCCCAAAACATGATATTTTCCTTTGTTATGTTTAGAAAATATAGGATTTGGGTGTTAATCATGTGCAGGGCAATGTGGCAACTACAGATAGAAGAACTAAGAACAAATGAAGGAAGGAAAATGGGGGAAAGTATTGCAATGGTCTTTTCATTAGTGCATAGGCAGGGAAGGTACTTAAGGAATTGTTATTTTCTTAATGTACTTTCCACAGCTCCGTATAACCTTTAAAACTATCCTATGCACAAAACTTGGACAAACAGCTGGAAATACAGAGGTAACTGTATCCAGTATCACAGAAAGCACTACAGTTACCCCAGGCCCTGCACCTACAGCATGCTGGTTCATATATCAGTAACTGTTGGTTCCTGTTCGTGTCCCTGAGGAGTCTCAAAATTCACTATGCAAGTGCATGCCAGCATCATGCTTTCGATCTCATTTCAGTGTCTGACCCCCAAAAAAGGCAAAATGAGTTTTGGACACATCTAAACCCCCAGTCTTTTCAAAAGCCAGGAAGTCTTTTGTTAAGTGACCAAACTACTCCTGAATCTGGGCAGGAAGCAGAGCAAATCTGCCCTCTAAAGATCATGTTTGTGGGCTAACTCTCAAAATGGGCTCAGAGGGATGTGCTGAATAAATAGATCATTCTAAGTGGAATATGGAGATCCAGTGGTGTCAATTGAAACTGTGCACTGCTTTGTAAGAAATAATCTGTACTTTTTCTGTAACACACATCAGGTTCCTTCCTCATCTGCAGTAAACCAACCCAGCCTTGACACTGTCACTAGAGAAAAGCCAAATTAAGTTGTTGAAGGTTTAAATTGAAGGTTTTAAATGGGAAAGTTCTCCTTCTCCTGTTTGCAAATTCACTGACTAGAACAAAAAATGCTGGCTTGTATTTACAATATTTTTTTCAGCAAATGTAGCACTTCAATGTGCATTTGTCTCACTTGACATGTAAGTTAGTACAGCTTTAGTTGAGCTTATCCAGCACAAGCTGTGCTTTTTCTTTACAGCCTTCAGGTCATCTAGTAGACGGCAGTCACATATCTTGCATTGGCTGTGTCAAGGATATCAAGGAGTATTTTCTCATTTGATAGATTCAGAGAGCACAGGTGTTTGTTTTAAACTATTTTGTTTTCTTCTTGGAAAGGACATCCAGGGTTTAAATATAATCAGTCCCTCCTCAATTGCTTTCAAATGTTGAGATTCAACGCAACACGAACTGAACCACTGAACTGTACTTCACCCACCACAGATTTTCTTTGTAGTCCTATATTTTGTCATCCCCTAAGGCTATGGGATACAGAACTGATGGCGTGCTGCACTCCTGGCATAGTAGTGTGCACTGGAGTGAAACATATTTTACGGGTCATGTAAACGGAAGTTCTCATTTCCTTTGGAGACAGTGACATCTGGAAACCTGCCCCTCACATTACTGTGAGAAGGATCTCATCTGGGGAGAACTAAGAAGCTTCAAGGGTCATTTCTGCATGTTGTCATTTTCCCAGCAGGGAATTCCTCTTAGTGTCAAACAATTCACTTCTCAGACTCTTCTCAGAGGTGTTTAATGAGAAGTAAATGCTATGCAGGTCCAAAAGCATTATTTTATTTAATTTCAAATATTTTATTAGATCTACCAAAACGACATGTAGAACTGAGAGAAGAAAAGGAACCAGAAGTAATCAAAAATATATAAGTAAGAGAAGAAGGCAAGGAAACAACACTCAAGCCTTTGAGGATTCTGGTTTGTTCTGGAAACCACTGAACCAGCCTCAGATGATTTCTTTTGCTAGGTTTGAGTGCTAAAGAGAAGACTTTCTTTTGACAAATCAGGTGCAAAGCAACTTGGCAATGCAAGGAGCAATTCAAGGAGGCAACAAAAGAAGAGAGAGTCATTACAGTCATCACTCATGCAGACAGAGAAGAGAAAGTGAAGGGAATTTTACTGTTGTCATGTACAGAATCAATCACTGCATGACAGTAAAGACTTTTTTGTGCCAAATCCAAAAAGCTAGTCAATGAAAAAAACTTGCTTGTACTATGCACTTTCTGTTACATCAGCCAAAGAACTCCTATATACAATGGAGAATGCTTCACATCTTTAATTCCTTTCCCAGTCAATTTTTTTCAGATATGCATCTTTTTTTTTTTTTTTCTGCAGAGTTGTCAAGATTTTGTCCAAGATTTCTGACACAAGCCAATGAACATTTGACTAGATGAGTCTACTCCCTGCTCAACTTATTCTCCACCACTTTCTTGGACTGAGGAAATAGTCCTAATGGAATAAGTAAAAAAGTAGTTTCATATTTCTTGTCTAAAATATTCCAGAAGACTTTTTGCAAACCATGACAGAGAAAGGAAATAGCTGATGGAGATATTTTTCACAGTTGGCTAACCACAATCTATAAACATACAGTTATGATAAATATCAATAACATTTTTTCTCAATTAAAATATGCATTACATAACAACCAGGGGACTGATGTACTCACACTATTTGCAGACTTTTGACTTTCCATGGTTTGTAATTTTTAAATTACATGGACTTGAAAGAGCCATAGGAGTTCCTCAGTGGCTGTCTGACTGGTTAGAACTCAGAGACAAATGATACGCTTTCTTAGAATATCAATTTTCCGTCAAGACACTTCAAAAAAAAACTCAGAACAGATACAGTGTCAAAATGTTATGGTCTTAACTATATTTAAATGAAAATTCTCTGAACTTTGTTATTACAGAGCTTAGGACACGAAAGCTGCTACTCAATGTAATATAAACTTCAACTTCTGAAAACAAAGAAATGCAATTAATGTACCCACTCTCTTCTGTCTCTGGAGCACTCTCTTGCACTGTACACCCCAAGAAAACATCTGAGCAGCATCTGGAAGAGTTATGAAGAGCTTTTTCTACAGGATCTGCATGATGGATCCCTTGACCACACAACCAAGTGACTTGTGCCGTGTTTATATTCAGCTCTGTTTGTCAGGAAATATGCTAGGATAATCCTAGCTAATATATCAGTGTTAATTTCCTTGAAAAGCATTTCTAATACTGGAATCTATATATAGATCTTAAAACACTTTGAAAAAGTCTTTTGCACCCAAAAATGCAAAATTTATTTTATATGCATTGGGTTATAGCTACATTATGACATCTTTGTATGCTCCAAGCTTTCAGCTCAGCATGTAGACACCAGACGTATGCATTTTAACAGGGGAAGTGATGGATTCTGCACCTGGAATGGGGCAATCCTGGCTGTACGTGCAGACTGGGGAATGAGGGGTTGGAGAGCAGGCCTGCAGAACCCTGCAGGGTACCCGCACGACCCTAGGGGTCCTGGTTGATGGCAAGCTGAACACGAGTCAGCAGTGCCCTGGCAGCCAGGAGGGCCAGCCCTGTCCTGGGGTGCATCAGGCACAGCATCACCAGCTGGGCAAGGGAGGGGATTGTCCTGCTCTGCTCTGCACTGGGGCTGCCTCACCTTGACTATTTTGTACAGTTTTGGGCATCACAACGTAAGAAAGACATTAAACCATTAGAGTGTCCCAAAGAGGGCAATGAATATGGTGAAGGGCCTTAAAAGGAAGCCGTGTGAGGAGCAGCTGAGGTCACTTGGTCTGTTCAGCCTGGAGAAGAGGAGACTGAGGGGAGACCTCATTGCAGTTACAACTTCCTCATGAGGGGAAGAGGAGGGGCAGACACTGATCTCTGCTCTGTGGTGACCAGTGACAGGACTCAAAGGAATGGCCTGAAGTTGTGTCAGGGAAGGTTTCGTTTGGATATTAGGAAAAGTTTCTTCACCCAGAGGGTGGTTTGGCACTGAAACAGGCTCCCCAGGTCACAGCACCAACCTGACAGAGTTCAAGAATTGTTTGGGCAGTGATGGAGTGATTCTCGGGGCTGTCCTCTGGAGGGCCAGGAATTGAACTTTGATGATCTGAGTGGGTCGCTTCAAACTCAAAATATGATATGATTCTATATAATTCATGTTTCAAACAGCATCAGAATGAGATCCATGCAAATTCTAGGCTCTTCCTCACAACCTCATGTATTCTCACTTTTTCATTTTCATGGAAAAGAAATCCAGCCTGCAGGCCAGCAAGTAGGCATAACTAATTTCTGTCATTGCTCAGACTGGACAACCCATGGCTAAGGACACAGATGTACACATGTTCTGTACAGTTGTACATGACCATGGGAAACTTCCCAGAACACACCCACTGGCAGGTGGCAGAAATATTGCAGGTTCTCCAGAGGCACCAAACATGAAGTTTAGGTTACCTGTCTCTTTGAGCATCACAGACACTGAGTCAGTCCATGTGTGGAGCTTCTTTGCTACTCAACTGACACAAAGCCTCAACATTATCGTGTTGCTTTCTTCGGCTCATTCTCCTGGCTGGCTTTGAGCTTCTAACTTAAACCTTGAGAAAGTTTTAATGTGAACCCCTTCCCTAAAGGGGTCCACATAAAAGGGTCCCTTCCCTCTTTGCCTAAAAGAACATGGCTATTATGTGCTTGAGACATATCCAAAAGGCCTTGGTTCACTTTTGAGAAAGGTTGAGCCAAGGTTTGAGGCTTAGTTATACATAGAAAATGAAGGATCAAGTGGCTTTGTGTGCTGTTCCATGGGTACAGGAGGGGGGCACTTCGGAATCAATTGCTTAAATAACCTTGGACCTGGGACACAAACCCTACCTTCAGCCTCAGGAGTCCAACAATTTTCCAAACTGCCGGGGTTATATGTGAATTTTGGAGTACTTGGAATAGTCATCTTTGAAACAGTAAACCACTGTCAATCCCAACTATAACTCAGTCTTTATTCTGGCACTGTTCCTTTTTCATTCTGTGACATTTTTGACTAAAGAATGATTAAAACTGAGTTGGGACATCAGAATTTGTTCCATACGCTATAATGCTGAGACACTGCACACTGCTGTGTAAACTACAGAAATGCATGTTTTCCTGGCACGACTTCCCAGTTTGATGTATAGTTTCGCGACCTCTTCCCACTCCCTGCCAAACGCAGCTGTAATGAGGAGTTACTTATGGCCGTCCATTTAAGTTGAGAAGTTCTTTTCATGTCGGTCTCTAGGATACAATTTAGTAGCAACCATTTGAGACTTCATGGGTGAAAGAACCAACAAAACAAAATATTATATGTTTGTGGTGCAAGAAGCATCAGACATTTCACCTGTAGATTTCACTTTTAGCCGAGCATTCTATGTAAACTGAATACACAGAACTGACAAGAAAAAATGTCAGGCATGGAAAATTTTCCTGAAAAATATAAAGGATCAGCTACATTTTGTGAGCAGTTTTTTATGACTTTTTTATGCCACTTTTCTGGGATACCTAAGTTTTCCTGCAAGACTCCTTCTACTACCGGAGGTTTATACAATGAGGATCACTTTTTATCTTCATGTTGCCTGCTTGAAACATTAGCTATGTATATGCTGTGGATTTTCTTTCATGCTTTAAGATTTAGGAAACTGTACAGATGCCAGTTCAGTTTGTGTCTGTCCATAAAATAAGTCCAAATTAATTTTTTAATCAGTACAGGATTCAAGGATGTTTTTGTCAGTTTTTGGGTTGGTTTTGTAATGTTTTTTTCCCCCAGCCACACTTAACTTCAACCTTTTGGACTAGGCAAAGATTTAGAGATAAATTTCTTATTAGAATAATCACTCAACAGACCATAGTGAGACTAGGAAAAATTCCTTGATCCTCCCTTCCTAGGAACATTCCTACACAGTGAGGGTCAACTTCTATTTCCTACTGACATAAATCTCTTCTGTTTGCTTAATATTTGGTAGTGTAGGTAATCTGATAGTTCTGGATTATCCTAAGGGATCCAGTAACAACTGCTATATACGTGATAGAAATGTCACAGGCAGTGTAGATATCAACATTTCTGCATTAAGGCTATTTTATTCTCTTTTTGTTAGCTTTTAAGTTTTTCCTATGCTAATACTCTCAATTAAAATTTTCTGGTTTTGAGTCTGTCCCAGAGATATTTTTTTTAGAAATGTTCAGGAAAAAAATACTTGGGAAGGTTGTTTCTAAAGTTGGAATGAACACATCTTACATCTGATATCCTCAACTCATACGAAAACTATCATTTAGAAGCAGCTTTGCATCCCCATTTTTGGAGTAAAATATCAAAATTCAATTAAAAGGGCAAGTAGGCTTACTTGGAAAGGCTGAGAAAGCAGTTTGGGAGTTACTTTGAAGATCAGATCAGGGGACTCAGGAGTGGGGGAAAGTAGTGCTGGTCAGGAGATAGAAGGACATTTGGGTGCTAGACAAGAGAGATGAAGGCAGGAAGGACACCATGTGATTGGTGTCACACATGGAGGAAAGATAATGGCGCTTCTTTAACAGAAAGACATTGGAGTGTAGTAGCAAGAGAATAAGAAATGATGTCCAAGAGAGACATTGACTTGATAGAGAATTTTTATAGATAGTTTTAGCAACCTCACTGCAGAATTGAACTTTTAGGAGTCTGAGTTCATGGCTCCCAAGAGGTATGTGTGAAACCTGCAGGAAAGGGTAAGACCATCCTTGTCCAAAGCCTGAATTATTACTTGGCCACTGCTTTTCCCACTCTTTAGTATCTGCAATTCTTTGCAGAAGTCTGTACTGATGATCCAACCTGTGGGCAAATGTTTGACATGAATGAATTCCTGGATGTTTTCATTGGGTCTTATATCACTTTTAGAACCTCTAAATAATGAGGTGTGGTACAAGAGCTGGAATAATTGGCACTTTTTACCCTACCAGCCTGACTGTCTTGGTTTATCTTGCTCTTACAGAGCTTAGAAGGTCAATGGGAAATTACCTTTCCCTCAGAATCTGAGTCCAGCATTGACCTAAATATCCAATATCTACACCTGAACTTAGCACATTCTCTTATTTTGTGTGATGGGCTTAGTGCCCTCATTCATTCATTCTGGGATTTTAGACATTCATTCTTTGTTCTTCACTGTTAGTTTTCAGCATCTGCATTTTTCACATTTGTTCTTTTGGCCACATGTTGAATTGTGAGAGCAGGTAACAACTTGGTAGTCAAAGAACAAATTATCAACTCACAGAGATTAAGCAGGAAAGATCCACAGGGCCTTCAAAATGTTGGATACACGGCAACACCAAGGAAAAAATTGTGTTCAGGCTAATCAGAACAATGTGTGAACTCTGACAACACAGTCATTTACTGTCACGGCAACCTTTAAAGTCATGTTTTGTTAATTTTGGTCTTTGGTAAGCATTTTGGATTTTGTTCATTTCAGACATGCTTTTAAGAGGGGGGGAGTCATCCTCTGGAAATGCCTGTGTCTCTCTGTTGACCACAGAAAGCCTAAAAGTCGTATAGCCAAGAGTTGTATAACCAGCTTCTGAGTGAAGTGAGAAAAATATATATTTTTATAGTTAGGCCAGCTCTCAATCCATTACAATGGGAATTTTCCAAAATCTCAATTTCCTCTTTGACATTTTTTCTTTCTCAGCAAGCATAGTCCCGTTAGTTTTAAAATTCTCCTTTCACGGTGCTGTGCCATGACCTGCTTACCACTTTTACAATGCACAGACATACACCAAATGTGCTTTTTATCATGAAGACAGATGACTAAATGCAGTTGTGAAATAGGTTGCCTATAAAGCAATCTAGTAAAGATCAAAGAAGATCTCAGGCTGGCCTTCTGTTATGAAAGTTCTAAAACACATTTCCTTTTGGCTGTGTGTTCAACCTAACACAGACCTCAGTGATGCAGAAGTCTGATGATGTTTTAATTATATATGGGACTGAATTTCCAAGAAAATCAACATTCTAACCAGACAAGCCTCAGAAAACAGCTTTCAGTGTCTTTTTTCCAACAATAATTTGAGATAATCTTCTTTTGCATTCTTCCACAGATTTGACTTCTGGAGGCCATATATATAAGGCTGTTGGAAGCTACTGATTTTGCTGTTAAAACTAATCATTGCAGATTTATAAGATAAAGTCAGACTGTGTCCTACCAGGAGCAGAAGTCACTATTGTATGTTTAAAAGATAACAGACACCCTCTTGAATGAGATAGTAGCAATGGTCAATGAGCAACTTGCACACCTATGGCTACACTAGTCACATAATTAGCCAGATGTCTTTCAAGCTTGGTTGAGCTACAATGCTCTAAGTTTAATTGTTATTGTTTCTCTGTGATGTGTTGAAGCTGTCAATGTACTGATCATCTCACAGCAGTCTTTTAAGCAACACATAACAATAGAGACACAGACATAACTCAAATTTACATCCTATTTACACTGGAGTGATGCACACCTCTGAGGAGAAAGCAGGGTGGAAAGACATGTTTACACTTCAGCATAAAAAAGCAACCTTGTGAAAGCCACTCAGGACATGTGGTGCAAATAACCTCATCCTCTGGTTATGTGTCATCCATCAGCTCCCTTCAGAAGGTGGTTTGAGAGACTGGAAGCAGTATTTGGCTGAATATACCCTACTCCATATAAGGAACACCAGGCTGGACAAAGAGATTGCACCATTTTGGTTAAAGAGTGAAATGCATTCTTTTAGAGGTGGTGTCTAGTTTTACTTTTCAACCCAAGAGGATAAAACAGTAATTCTAAACAAAGGTCAGGAAGCTAGATTTTTATTAATTACTAACAACTTGATTTCCAAGAAACAAAGAACCTTAATCTAATTTTGGCACAAAAAATGTAGACCAAACTAATATTCCACTAACTTACTTACACTGGAAATGAATCTGAGAAAATCACAACGAGCAAGAACTGAGAAATTTATAAAGGACACACAATACTACTCAGTTAGCCATCTCTGACTGTGTGAAAAATAACCAACTTTTAAATATCTTATAAACTTTCACAGAACTTGAAAACACAAACTTTATTATATTGAAAATGGCTTCTCATTGCACCTAAGAATGTGTTTTTAAGGGGACTCGCACAGGTATAAGTTATTAAAGGTTGTAGCTACAGTTCTTAGTGAGAGGTTCATGCAGGGAATATGCCTTAGTGCATACTTTATGTCTGAAGAGAAATGCGTAACAGTTGTCCAGGAATGTTTCTTCCAGGTCAAACCTGAACAGGGCTATAGAATATTTAGTAACATCTTCTTAACAAAGTAATCTGTTGCAAGCCATAGAGAAAACTGAAATGTTAAGCAAAGTCTAAAAGTCTTTAAGAGGAGCTACTCCAAGCAGCCATGTTGTTTTTCACTTAGTATCCAAAACTCAGTGGCAGGAATATAATCTTCCCTCCAAAGTTTTATAAAGAAATTGAAAAGCAACCCCTCATAAAGTCCTGTTTCTAATGAATTATAAAATTACCTCTCCATAGACTTACACTACAGGAACTAGTTACTCTGAAGGTGTGTTGAGTTGCTTAAAAAACAGAGGCTCAGTTGCTAACTGCTTTTGAATGTGGGAGCCAAAGGGATTTTAGTATGATTTTGGATGTCTGAAACAATAAATAAAGATATATATAACCAGCTTTATGTAAAAAGCACTTCAATACTTCTGGGATGCGGAGGGCGGTAGTTGGGTACCTCCCTCTGCCACCCTTGAGTACATCAAAGTGCCACAGTATTTCTGGGCCTCAAAGGAAGGAGAGAGCATTTGCATAATTTAACAAAATAATTGATAAAAGTTACATTATTTACTTTAGAAGAAAAATATGGTTGACTTTTTTTATCTCAGTTCTAAGAAAACAATTATTAAGAAATTTAGTAGGAAAGTTAGTACAAAAATATGTTCTCGAAGACAGAAATTTTCCTTGAGAGCAGAATCAAGAAAATAATTAAAGGCTTTTCTGAGCAAAATTTAAATTCTTCTGCTGACATGTGAATTAAGAGTTTGTCAGTTATTGTCTCAAGAATCTTTTCAGCATACATCCATCATAGATAAAAAGCAGTTGTAAATAGAGCATAGTAACTGCTTTGATTGCAGTTATAAGTGAAAGATCTTCACTGTGCGTGGCTGAAGAGAGTAGTGCAGAGAGGTCCTATAAGGGGCTCTTCTCATTGCAGCCACGTTCAATAGTTGTATGCACCTGAAGCAAAATACCAAAACTGCGGAGGTCTTCAGATTACATAAATATTTGAGGTGGTGTCCCTTAAGAACACACAATTTAATTCAAAGAAATATGAGAACATAGCGAGCAGTGACTCTAATCAAGATTTGTAAAGGGCCATAATGACAGGATTAACATGGATATATTTAACCAAAACAAAAAGAAGTAAAGCTACATATTTGTACCCAAGCTGAGTCTGAACTTCAGCGTCTTCAACATAGCATAACACAGGGAGCTTACCAGGTAAATGCAATGAAGGACACATCTTTGAACAGTCACACACTTGTGCTCACACAAATGCATTAACAGAACCCCACACAAACCTCACCAACACGTAGGATTCCACCACCAGTGACATGCACACAGGAAAGTGCCACAAAAATCAACCATACTTCTTCTCTTTTCCTGATTGCTGTGAACCATGCAAATTGCCATGCAAATTCAAGATGCATTATGTGGTTAGCTGAGAGAAAAATTGGAAGCTTTATGCACAGCAGAGCTCTTCTTGAAGTAGAAACAGCTTTTCTTCTTGTGGCTTAATAGAAGCAAACATTAAGAAATATAAAATAACTAACTAAATAAATGCAAGACAATATTAAATACTAATGTCCCTCTTCATCTGACCAAGAATCATTCCATTCCTGTGCCCCCATTTCCAACACCTCATTGTAAGCATTCATGGAAAGGAAAGTGAAGCAATGTTAAGAAAGCAGTATCACTTGGGAAAAATACAGTTAATTGCTGTAAGGCAAGTAAACAAGAAAAAATATTAATAACAGTAAACCATGCATAGGTTGAATTACGTCACTGTTGTTTAGCTTATCATTTTCTATTGTCAGAGAACTAGTATGGAAATAGAAAGAGAATGGTTTATAGGAAGGGGAACAAATTGCAGTTCCCTTGTAGTCTATCAGTGATGCGAAGGCAATTAGTTCTTGAACAAAGCAAAATTAATTATTTACAAAAAATTAATTACAAATAAATAAATTAATTAAAGGCTAGCAACTTGCAAGAAGTGGCAAGTCTGCACCAAATGTGTATGAAGATACATGGCTTTGTTCCTGATGCATGCTGTAAGAAATGTTATTCCAGCATTCCATTGTGTGATTAAACCAAATTGAGTAGTCTATGGGATCATCAGAGCAAATTTCTCCCTGTTTACTTTTCAAGAGTACCAGAGACACTACAGCGGAACACAAAATGTAACAGCAAACCTGACTTTCTTCACCTTTGAACTCTTTCAGAGGTGGGTTGAAAGTATTTAATTCTATGTGGATAGTGTCTTTCAGAGCTATTTCAGAGCAAAATGGATGTTTGTAAGCATGAATATCGTAAAAGGCCGCACTTTTAATATGTATGGCCAAATATTTGTTTGGGAAGTGATGGTGTGCTAACTGGGGAGTGTGAATGCTGCCATCTGACTCCTCTAACCATTTACAGCAAAGCAAGATGATTTGGATTTTAAATATTTATCAACAATGCAAGTAATGACCGTACGAGCACATCCAAATAATTAATGTGCTAGGGGAAAATGTGGTCTGAGTGTGGATGTTCTTATGAGGGGAAAAAGAGGCAAAACACAGAGTAAAAAAAAATAATATGGGAATTATTTGTTCAGCTTTAATCTTTATAATCATTATCAGGCCACAGCTTAATGACGCTCATTCTCCCAGTTAGAGACACAGCCAGCAGTAGTAGTTTCATGAATTGCCTTCTTTCATCTCCTCACTTCATCCTGTGGGACTCATGACTCCATCTGTGGGAGTTTAGAACATATGGAGAGATATCAAACCCCCAGACTGTTCTCTTCGGCCTTTCAAATTTTTTGCAATCAATTTCAATTCTTTTGAGTATGCTTTTTTTCCTTGGCCTGTTGGAGCTTTCTTCCATTCAGTTTCTCTATCCAGTTGTGCCTCCCAATCTCTCCAGACTCCGTGAATCCCATATTTCAGGGACACACTGTACCTGGTGAGGCCATACTTTGCTGTCAACCAGCCAACCTGCTGTACCTATAGAAAAATGGGGGCCAAGGAGAAGGGTTCAGATACCCAGGCCCCTGCTGGAAGGGGGGAGAAAGCATAGCAGAGGCAGCACCCTTGGACACGGGACTGCATGTCTGCCAAGAAAAGGGGTCCTCTCCTGTGTTTGCACCTAAAGTCCCCTCAGGATGGGCCCCCTCAAGTCAACACATGCAGCAGTGGGGATAACCAACATTTCACAGGGCAGTCGGGCAGGTAACACAAGGACCCATCATGATTCTGGGGAAGCAAAAGTGTGGGTCTCATTGCAATAAAAAATTCCTTTTAGACTAAGATCATTCAAACACTTGTTATAGATTATTAAGCTCTCAGTAAGCCTTTGGTATCTTGTTTCACCAAACTAAATGAAAAGAAACTAGGCGCAAGCCTTCAAAACTAGTTTGGCTCTATATCCTCCTGAAATGAATGGCATCTGTTCCCCCAAACAACTTCTAGAATCCAGCTGGACCACTGAACTTATAATTTTAGTTGTATTCACTTACCTCTCAGCTAAAGCTACTGTTGACTTCAGTATGTTTTACTTCTAAATAAGGATTTAATCCAAATCATCTAAAAGCTTTGAGACTGGGTTGTTTTTAAACGTGTAGATACAACAGACCAAATCCCATTTGACATACAGAAAGCACAGTATTGCAAACATAATAAAAATTATAATATTACAGCCTGGATAATAAGGATAGTCTTAGTTGTTTAAAAGTCAGTGCTTTCATGACCTATTCTTTTCCTATTTTAAATGAAAGCATCAATAATTCTGTGATAGAATGTGAAACTATGTAACAAAGTTATAATAAAGGCAGGTCTTTGGGTAATAAATCTGTTCTGAATCTGGTAAAAGGTTTTGAGTTTTTTTAACACAAAGCAGCAACATGGGATTTACTGAGCATTTTTTGTGCTCATTTGCACTGCACTTGGTAGGGGAACGTTCCTTTATGGTAGCTGAAAATACTTGGCAGTCTTAATATGTTCAGCAGCTCACGTGGGGAGAGAATACAAAATTTCTCTAAAATTGTTAAGGACAAACTGCTTGTAGACGGGTATTTGTTTTGTCATATGCACTGCAAGAACAGGGAAAAAAAAGAGTTTCCAGATCCAAGTTTCCGACCATGAGTTAAGAGCCTTGGGTTCCACTTTTGTATGGCTCTTTCCATAACTTACCATGTGACACCAGTTAAATCATGTAGGAACCAATGTAGCAAAACACTTAAACATGCACTTAGCTTTAAACTCAAAGACACCCTACTTAAACCACTGCACAAGTTTTTGTGTACAGCCCTTTTTTGAGTAAAGATGAAGTTTGCAAATGGGTGGTAGCAGTATTTCCCTCTTTGACAAGTTTATTGTAAAAGCATACCAGCTGGCGCTTGTGCAGTCTATGGCCATTTGTTCTGACAGAATGCATTAGCATTTGTATCTGGATATATTTTATACCTGGAAATTACTTCAGGAAGGCTTAAAACAAGCCCAAAACACTTATTCCTCTGAAACAAAGAGCAGAAGACTAAGTACCTGATTATGATGCCCATTTTTATCTGGCACCAGAACTTAAACTAAAGCATATATAAAGCTTTGTCAAAAGTAACTTTCTCCCTCATCATAGATGAATTCCCTCTCCCTTGTGTATTCTATTCCAGAACTCAAAACCTGCACTTAGGAGGAGTACTCAAAACATGTTGTCAGAGGAAGCACCCAGGTCTCTCTCCCTGTCCCTACAAGCTCATTCAAAAAACTCAATGACTGCATCGCACACTAGTCTGAAGTTCAGTTTTGGAACCTCAGTACAGTGAATTATGAAAATCAAATTCCACCACAGAAAGAAAAAAAACCCAAAAAAAATCTTCATGGCTTTTTGACAGCGTTTCAGTAAGAATGTTTATCAGCACCAGGTGAAATCCAGGACTGCAGGATAAAGCCTGAAGGATGTTATCATGCTCACGCAACTAGATCTATTTCAACTAGTGGGGATGCTTTTGTCAGAGAAGGAAAAGAAAAAGATCAGAATTTCACTCAGCAAAAGTCACAGAATTTGTCTTTTGAATCATGCCAAAAGCATGAAGCTTCAATTTTATCAGAAAAGCGGTAACAGGAAAAAAAAATAGCATGTACAGCATATTCCACTTTATTGAGATTTCTTCTAATGTAGGAGAGTTCAAGCATTCCCCAAAGTCAAGCTAAGTCAGAATGTCAGTGATAAACTCCTAGGCAAAACCATGGAATATTTGGTGGAGTTCCATCAAATCACAGTCCTTTCTGCGATAGTACCATACCAGAATCCTGACGTTCCCCAGTGACTTTCAGTAATGTATGTCACCTTGTACGATGTTTACATGATCCAAAATGGAAGGTCCCCAGGGCTGGTACAGAAGGAAAACAGTAGAATGAAAAAGGCAAAGGGAGGTGCATAAAAAAATGAGAAGTTAAGGACCTGTGCTCATCTCTGATGTGCCGGTCTGAAGCAAAATGCAGTGGAAGGTAAAACACTACAGAAAACCATCAGTGTGACATCTACTGTTACCTCCATTGTGTTCCTATCTGTTAGTAAATCTGACTTTATAATCTCTCTAATTACCAATGTTTACTCTTCCTTTGCACTGAAAAAGCAGGTAAATTGAGACACGTGAACATTGTTCCAATGTTTGCATGTGTACATTGGCTCGCTGCAGAAAACAGAGTGAATATTTGTTTCTTTGAGCCTTTCCATCAGGAATCTTGGAAAGAAGATGTTTACCTCTTCCAAGGTGGCCAGGGGAAAGCGAGCAAGTAAGCATTTTCACAGTTGTGGAAAGACTACAATCAAAACTGTCTTCTCAAAGGTTATCATCCTACATATAAACAACTCAGCTTGAAACAATATGCTATCGATCGTTCCTTCCTATAAGACTCACAGAGATGGAAAGGAAAGATTTGTTATGAGGCAGCTGGTTAAAAGCTGTCACAATAAAATTTGTCTCTTTATTGTCATTTTATTGACTTAAAAATTTCTATTATAAAAAGGCTTTCCATATCAATGTACAAATAATTCACAACACTATCTCAAATATACCTTTTTGGTCTCTTAAACACTTTTCTGCATTCTCTTCTCCAACTGTAATCCCCGAGCAGCTTCCTGATGAGAGTTATCCCAGTGCAGTTCAGTCTTTTGGAAAACACACCATACAGCTACATATATAGATATAAAGACTAAGTCTTAATGTAGCAGGGGGAATGAGTAAACCCACTAGAATTTGAGGTTTTGTGAACATCATTAGCAATTTTTTTAAATTCTTGAGGTTTTGCAAAACTGAAAACCAAATGTCTTAGGAAGAAAAAAAAAGCCCTCTCCCTCCTAGCTTGGCTCAGTCCCCTGGACCCTGTGAGAAAGGGGAAGGCTCCTTGGCTCCTGCTACCCTGCAAGGCCTAGGCCAGCCAAGTTGGAAGGAGCTTCCATGGCAAAAGGAAAGGGAGCAGTGCTTGCATTGGCATTTTCTGCTGTAGTGACAGATTGAGCCTTTTGAAGTCTTCTGGGTTCTGAAACATCAACACCTTTTTCTACTGGAATTTCAAATTGTGATGGGCAAAGTTAATGACTTCCTATGCTGGTTTTCTGTTTTATTTTTTTCTTTTTTGGAGAATGGGGAGGGGGGGATTTGTTTTTTTTTATGTTAAGATTTGTGAAGCTTGTCCACCCATATGTTTGACAGGGCTACATTTCTTGGATTCTGCGGGCAAATGAGCCAAATCCATGCCGCTTTACATCAGCTGCTGGATTCTTTCACAGATATTCTGCAACCCCAGTTCAGAACTCAGCAGCTGGGATCATGGTCTTCTCCTTTGACTTCTGAAAAGTATCTGCACATCATGGCAGGTGTGTAGACCTACTACAAGGATCTATCCTCCTGCTCCCTGTGGAATGTGCTGCTGGAAGCTGCGCTGGCTGCTCCTCAGCATGTTGACATTTAAAATTCAGTGGTCGCGAGTGGAGTTCTTGCTTGTGGAGATCGTTCCCAGTCCTCCTAACCCGACTAGGATCAGCGTAAGAGTGAGGTTTCTTGCGTGTCGCTTTCAGTAGCCCGGAGGCAAGGCTTCCTCCACGAGGAGCACGCCTCAGTAAGCCCTCAACGCCTCCCATGGAGTGAAAAGGGATGGTGCGTCTTGCGCGGAAGAGCGGGACCGAGGTGCTGGGCTCACTTGAGGAGATGCTGGCTGACCTCCAGCGAGCTTACCGGGGGACGTGAGCGGGGCAGGTCTCGGCTTTGGGCTGCCGTACAATCTGAAAATAAAAGGGATAAAAACGAGAGA
Organism: Melanocharis versteri; assembly: GCA_013397845.1. Lineage (NCBI taxonomy): Eukaryota > Metazoa > Chordata > Aves > Passeriformes > Melanocharitidae > Melanocharis > Melanocharis versteri. Next base: position 683,614 of record VZTG01008989.1, on the reverse strand, counting down.
ACCGAGCCCTCGAGAAGGCCGGGTTTTGCCGCGGTGGCGGCAGGAGCACCGACCTCTCAAGCGGCAAGCGCCCCCGGGGGAGCCGGGCCGGCCGGAGGGGCCGAGGACGCGCTTCTCGCCGGCGGGAGCCGGGCTGGGCTCGCCCTGACGGCGGCTCCCGACCGCGCTCCTGCCCCGCCGCGGGGCCCGGCGCCGCCTCCCGG
>VZTG01008989.1:592339-682914 GCA_013397845.1 Melanocharis versteri | reverse complement strand
GGGAGTCCTGGCGGCTGCCGGTAGTTGGCTGTAGCGGTGGTGCCCTGGGGATGCCAGGTAGTAAGAGTTCCCTGTAGGACAAAGAAAATGTAGACAGGAAACGCTGGCGGCATCCCTGAGTCCTTGCAAAAATGTGTGGAGTTGGCAGTGCTGAAGTTATTTGGCTGTACCCAGAGAACTGGATTTCTGCACATTCCGGGGAATGCTTCTGCTCCATTCATTGTGAGTTGAGACACATATGGAGATGCAATTATGTGGTTTATAACTGCACAGCGTTACAGGGCAAACCCGNCCTGGGGATGCCAGGTAGTAAGAGTTCCCTGTAGGACAAAGAAAATGTAGACAGGAAACGCTGGCGGCATCCCTGAGTCCTTGCAAAAATGTGTGGAGTTGGCAGTGCTGAAGTTATTTGGCTGTACCCAGAGAACTGGATTTCTGCACATTCCGNGCTATGGTTGGGTACAGAAGATTGTATATATACATATATATATATATATATATATATATGGAAGAGAGAGGAGTTTGTATCATGGCACTGACAACGGTACTGAAAAGTATCCCTATTACTTAGAACCGTCATCTAGTTTAGATCTCATTACCCTACAAGGATTTTTGGCTGAATATTGTGCTCCAAAGTGAAGATGGGCTAGCAGTAAGCTGTATCTCCTGTAGTGTCATATGGTCTCTATGCCAGCTACTGAAATTTCATGGAGAAAATAATAATGTATATTTTCTGTATGTCTTTCCTTTTTATTATTAAGGACGTTTCCAAAAAAATGAACTTTACCTTTTGTAATTTCTCTTCCCTTCACCTGATGTCACATTTTACTTCTGCCATCAAGAATAGACCCAGAATAAGTGTTACAAGAATCAGTCGAAATAAAAATTCAGAGTTTATATGTATAGTTGCTGTTTATGGCATTTCATGAGGAATACTGCACTATTTATAGTTGATAAATATTATTTCCCTAAATCTACTTTTTGGTTTATTCATAGGAGTTATGCTGAAGAGGAGAGGGTTGTTGTGGCTTGCTGTCTTGATAACCCTGTGGGTTCCCTCAGATGCTCAGGGTAAGTTTAGACACTTCTTAACTGGATACAGAGTAACTCCCAAAGTTAAAAGTTGTGAAGTGTTGGCTTACCTGAACTACAGTGGGCAAAGTAATCATAAAAGATTTTTTTAGAAGTGCCTGGAGTTTTTTTGGTAGATATACCTTGCTAATGCTAAGTGAAGATTTCTCAGTATATCTCAAAATTGCTTTCTTTAGAAATTGTTGATTAAAATGTATATAATCCCAGAAATAATTGATATTATTTTTTTCTGTGTGGTGGAAATGTCTGGTGAAAATAACATAAACAGAATCACTTAGTGGTATGAACATTTTAAAAAAATAGAGGTAGAGAAATAGGCATCTACACACCAAATATAAGTAGACTACAAACTGGCACAGTGCCAGACACTCATTTACATCTGATTTCCTGGTTGCAGTCTTTACAAAGCAAATCCCTTTTTTTTCCCCAGTCATTGTGTAGGCACATGGATTCTCATAATTTGATTTTCATTATCTGGTAATCAAAATATAGAAATTGCCTCAAATTCCTTATCCATTCGTATATATTAAAAATATTTAATGAATAAATTGCTGCGTGCATCCATATGTAGGCATATATATGGCCTATAGCATATACATATATATGCAAGTATGTACTATATAGTGCTATAAAATATGAAGCCATATGTATAAATATATAATCAAAAGTACACATAGAAGGAGAGAATTGTCATGTAAATGAAAATGTCAGGTAGGAAATACGATTCACTTGCCTTCTAGTAGGAACAGTTCCACTTGTGGAAGTGGGAAGGTACTGGGTTTACTCTGTGGGTCCTTAGTGTCTGTCAGACAATTGCATTTACTAAGTGTACTGTACAGAGTTGTTTCTTGTAAGACTTTTTGTAGACACATTGTCACACACTGTTAACTTTTTCAGATGGTGACAAGGAAGAGGAGACTACCTTTGATTTACTTCAAGTCAGTAGCATAAACCGAAAGACAATTGGAGCAAAGGTGTTCCGGGGCCCGGACCCCACTATGCCAGCATATCGTTTCATTCGGTTTGACCATATACCTCCATGTAAACCGGAGAAATTAAAAAAGATCGTAAAGCTAATACGGCAGAATGAGGGCTTTGTCCTTTCAGCCACCCTGAGGCAGGACAGGCAATCTAGAGGCACTATCCTTGCTTTAGAGGGTCCCGGCATCAGTGAGAGGCAGTTTGAGATCATTTCCAATGGCCGGGCCAACACCCTGGACCTTATCTATTGGGTGGATGGCTTCCAGAACGTGATTTCCCTGGAAGACGTGGACCTTGCTGACTCACAGTGGAAGAACCTCACCGTGCAGATAACAGGGGAGAACTACAACCTCTATGTTGGCTGTGACCTTATTGACAGCTTCATCCTGGAGGAGCCTTTCTATGAGCAGCTGAAAGCAGAGAGCAGCAGGCTGTACGTGGCAAAAGGGTCCACTCGGGAGAATCATTTCAGGGTAGGTGACCTGCAGGAGCTTGGGTCTCTGGTGTGGTAAGAAGGCAAGTAGCTAGGGAAGATGCAGTAGGCGCAGTCTTATTCTCCCAATGCCTCTTGGATTTGGTGGGGTCACAGGTGTTTCCAAGCGGACTTTCTTCAAAGTGTGTTTTTATTAATTGCTGGACCTGTGTTGTGTGATTTTGGGGTTCCTGAGAGCAAAGGCCTGGCAAAGCAGAGTCTAAAACCAGTAAAAGTGTGCAAAACCAATTTTTGGGCTTTCCTATGCAACCATCACTCTTCTTTTCCAGATGTAAGACTTCTAGAGATGTTGGATTTTTGTGGTGACTTGTAGAATTATTTGCAAATTTCTTGAAGAACTGTTCTTCCATTGAAATATATCTATTCAAATCACGAGGACATGTCAATATTTTTATTTTTTATTTGAAAGAAGAAGAAAAATAAGAATTTTTAATGGAGCTGAAGCATGTGGTATTGGTCCATCCTGTAACAGAACATCTGGTTTGCCATTTTGAACATTTCTTTTCAATTTAAATTGAAAAGAGTGGAAAATTTTGAAAAAATAAATAGAGTAAAAAGTTTTGATCAGTCCTGTAAATGAGATGTTTTTTCTTTTTGTGGAAAACATTTGAGATGAAGTGATTGTAAGCTTTCTGGTTTTCCTATCAAAAGAAGACGACCTTCTGCCTCATATAATGTAGTGATGTGATCTGGCCCAACTGCTTTAAGGATGGCTTCTTTTCAGTCACAGCTGATGTCAAACTTGAACTCATGGCATTTCAAAAAGCCCTCTCTTTCTCATCATGGTGTGCCATCTAATTTTCAGCCAGAGCCTGACATGCTGGAGTTTGGTTCCATGGGATGACCAGTTTTGGCAGGGATGTCAGAAGTTCTTGCCCACAGCCTCTCCATTTCTGCCTCCATGACTAAGTTACTCCATCACTAGTGCTCATACAACTGGTTCTGAAGCTGTACTGTTAAGTGGCTCACTGAAACGATCTGGTTTTTAATTATTTTTTTTCTTCTTTGAGGTTTTTTTTTTTCCCAAGTGAAATAGATACCAGTCTGGTCTTAGAGTGTTGTCTCAGGGTAGTGTCAGCACAACTGAGGAGGCAGTGAACTATGGTACATGGGAATGACTAGCTACGGATGGAAGTGTGATGGTGCAGGAAAGTTGGCTTTGACCTTATGACAAATGTCTTGTAGAGCTGCAATCTAAAATTCACTATGAAAATGGAGATTCGAGCTCACAGCAGATTAATATCTTTTATTATGACGTGTTTCAGAACATACCTAGCTTTGTGGCTTATAGTACTGAAATTGTATGTAACAAAACTATAACCACTTTTTTTTTCCTGTGTGTCAGGTTTAGTGCCTTGTAGATTGTTTTTTATATATTTGTTTATGTCTGAATCCAGTCAGTAGCGTGGGATTGAGACAGATTAGTTATTAATTACTCAAAAATTGATCTTACTGCTTTTAATTGCTTCTTCAAATTATTATTACAGGGTCTTTTGCAAAATATTCAGTTAATCTTTGATACTTCAATAGAGGATGTTCTGCGTAAGAAAGGATGCCAGAGAAGCCAGTCAAGTAAGGCTTTCGTTATCTTGTTAATACTGTTCAGTTGAATCTGAAAATTAAAAATGTCAATCATGACGTATTATCCTAAAACCATGCAACAGATCCCTTCGAAATGAAAAGGAGAATTAGTTCCTTTTTGGCGTTAATGGGAACTTACATGTTTATATGATGTCATTTCTACTCTCTAGGCTATTATTTTGGTTCGGTTGCTCAGGTTTAAAACTCTGAGCCTCTGTTTTTAAGTTGGGGAAAAAAGTATTGAGCAAGAAATCAGTAGAAATGGAAAGAAAAATGCATGTGTAGGAAAAAATATATTTTCTTACATGAGTTTTCTGTGATTATTTGCACACGAGACAGGTAGTGTTGGTTCTGAATTCTGCTGCTGACTGTAAGTGGGCCCATGAACTAGTCTGCCATTCTTAAAGACACTGAATTCCTTGGCAATACCTTTGACTGAAAGAGGCTTTGGTTCTGAATCCCAGAGAATTGTTAATCAAAACAACCTCAGGAAAATATGACATCAAAGGAAGAGAGATGGAAGGCATGTATGTTACGGGCTGACATGTGTTCTTGTTAGTCCAGTTCGTGCTTACCTTGCCAGGAGGGGAGCACTCTTTGTATAGGAATGTAGTGGATTCCTCATTAAAGAATTAGGATTATTTTTCAAATATGTGCTAAGGTTTTGTACTCGAGCTCATAGGAGGTGCTGACTGTTTTACTTCCCCGTGCTTGTAGCTGACAAGAGCTCAGTCAAGAATCAGAGCCAGCTCGGTCTGTCAGAGGAATGTCTTGTGTGCACAAGGCAATCAGGACTTCAGGGTTTTGTTTGAAACTCCTGTCACCTGAAATGACATTATTTCTGTTACTTTGCTAAAATATGTGACATAGAGAAAATCGATTAAGCAGATTGAACTCAATTTTTTCCTTGTTTATGCAAAACCCAGAAACGCTTGACTTCTTCAAAGGAGTACTAAATGTTTTGAAATATCACCAATTATGAATGGGATGTTACTGTACCTCTACTATGAAGAGTAAACCAATGGGAGCCTAAAGGAATAACTGAATTCTTCATGCTAATACATACATTAAGAGGAATTATTGTACAGCTATAAGCTGCTGATAACCAACAGATAATGTTTTCTTAATGTATTTTTATCACATCTGCCAACTGCCAAATTTTCAGTTCTATAAATTACACAGATTTGGGGTTTTTGTTTTATCCTTCCTGGGAATTATTTAGCAAATAATTCAATTCACAGTATTTTTACTTTTACTTTGCAATGCCAAGAGAACACTACAAGATGGAAATTTCTTGTGCAGTGACAGAAGGGAACTAATAGCCCAGTGAGGTCATCAAAATTACTTGAGAGGTTTGTTATGTGCATATCAGATTCTGACATTGCCTGTCCAGCTTAATTACGTACTCACGGGATGGGTCAGGTTGAAAAGGATCACAGGCCGTCATGGATGTAACCTCCCTGCTCAAGGAGGGTTGTCCAAGAGCACATGGCGCAGGATTGTATCCAGGTGGTTCTTGAGTATCTCCAGTGAGGGAGACTCCACAACCTCTCTGGGCAATCTTTTCCAGTGCTTGGTCACACACACAGGAAAGATGTTCTTTCTCTTATTCAGGTGGAACTTCTTGTGCATCAGTTTCTGCTCGTTGCCTCTTGTCCTATTGCTTGGCACCGCTGTCCATCCTCTTGACACCCTCCCTTTAGATATTTATACATGTAGATGAGGTCCCCTCTCAGCTGTCTCTCCTTGAGGCTGAACAGGCCCAGCTCCCTCAGCCTTCCCTCATAAGAGGGAGGCTCCAATCCCTTAATTACCTTTGTAGTCCTTGGCTGGACCCAATCCAGGAGCTCTATGTCTTTCTTGTACTGAGGAGCCCAGAGCTGGACACAGCACTCCAGATGTGGCTGAAGATGAGGAGAGGGGCAGAATGGTTCTTCTCTTCCCATCTCTCCAGCCTGTCGAGGTCCTTCTGAAGGTCTGCACAGCCCTCTGGAGTATTGGTCACTCCTCCCAGCTTCGTGTCGTCAGTGAACTTGCTGAGGAGGCATCTGTCCCTTCATCCAAGTCATTGATGAATGGTTTAAGCAATACTGGGCCCAGTATTGAAACTTGGGGCATGCTGCTGATGACAATTACCACAGTTGAAAAGCCATGAGTGATGTTACTGACCACAAGATACATATTTTCCCATTTTGATGGCCCCTTGTTGAGCTGAGGTACAGGCATTAAGATGATGTATTTATGCGTTGATGTCCCATAACAGCAAGGCAGATGTTACCAATGAAGTTCCCTCAGCCCTGAGGACAGAAAAAGAGACAGGAGTGGGTTTTCCTAATGTATCTTTAAGCCTAATATGGGAATGTGACATATGGTGGAATGGCGGCTTGGGAATGCTGTTTGGTTGAGGGTAGGAAAGTATGCCTGTAGTGTGGTGGCTGCAAATCTTTTAGGCAGGATTTATACACTGCACTGGATAGGAAACATGACAAAAACACACCTAAATAGGCCCATCAATAAAATCCCTTCTTGAGTTATATCAACAGAATGACATTTGCATATGTGAGAGGATGCACATTTTGCTCTTCTGGTTTCTCATTTTAAAGATAATCATGTGGTCCTTAGGAAATTAGCAGGAAGCCAGCAGCAGAGAACTGATTTCCCAGTGATCCCCAGGCATCTTCTTTCAGCCACTGCCAAGTACCAGTAGGAAGTGAGGATTTAGTTCTTCTAACATAGTTTTGGTTTATGTTTCCTGCTGAGATTGCAACTTTATTAATGTCCTCAGAATGTTCCGGTCAAGGCACACTCCATGTTGGCTTCAAAAATATGAAATTAATGATCTGAGAAGTGCTATGGGGGGATCTGAGAAATCTAGTGTTTCAATGTGGTAGGAAAATTGCATTCTTTCCAGGGAATCAAAAAGCAGCTGAAATAAACTGTTATGACACAGAGAGTTCTGATCTGCTATGTGGTTTTCTCCCATCCTGTAAATGAAGCTGGACAATTGCTTCAACTTTGGAATACTGCAAATAATTTTTTGTAGACCTTGGCTAGTAGCAGATGTTTCATAGCTAATTTAGAAGAATATCAAGCCAATAATTTTAAGTTTGGTTGAGAAGTAATCACTTAATGTCATATTGTGGGTTGGTTCTTTGTTCTTCTATTTTTAGCCTTCCAAATGAATGAAGAATACTTTGCGCCTGTTTTCATTTCCTTTTATATTTAAATATAACACTTTACATTGTATGGTAAAGCATCAAATCGAGCCCTTAATATTTATGAACCTTTGCCACCCTCAGTGATTTGTCAACACTGAATGTTATTGGGGTTTTGAAGCATATGTTTCATGGCACATGTTCCTGTGCTGATTTCTTCTTTTTAAATTGCGATATCCTTTGCTTGTCTTTTCTCTTTGGTAACCTTGAGCTATCCCAACATCACTGAATCTGGTAAATAAGTCTTTATTGAGAGATAGGGCAGTATGGATTTCTGTGTAGCTGATACCAAATCTGAGTGTATCATGGAGTCCTTAGAGAAAGCGTCCACGGAATCCATAAGACATTTACCTGAGGGAGATTTAAATGCTTAACAGAACATAGACTGCTTTATTTAGTTATCTATATGCTTTTTTTATTAATTAAAATCATGCTTTCTGTTGTGTTATTTTTCAGGAATTTATTGTAGACAGGGATGTCTTTTAAAATTGTATTAGAACATGTGCAGTTCTCCCTTTCTTAATGCATGCAAAGTTCCGTTTTAATTACAATGTACCTTTTGGAGGGGTGTTTGGAATAACCAATCAAATACTCTGTCTGATCTTTGCTTGACCTTCATTTCACTGCAGAACGAAACTATTGTTATAACAGCTACTCTGAGCTTAACACTGGGCAGTGCAATATAGAGCAGCCCAAAGTCTGGTATACATTGCATAATGGTCCAAATTTGATCCAACCATGGAATTTATGGACAGAACTAGGACAATAACTTTCTGCAAGGAAACTCTCCTGCCTTTTTCTCTGCCTCGAGGAAATGTGATAGGTCATGAAAAAATCTGAAACCTTTTATGTCTGCGTGGATAAAATAGGCTTGTTTTTTTGATACTGTGTCGTTTTGTTAGCCTTCTTCATAAATGAATGTGTTGCAGTGCCAACAGTTTTAAAGTGAGGGCCATGTGAGACACAGCTTGGCTCTTAATTTTGAAAAGGCAAAGCCTATAATTGGAACCAGCTGACATCTAACCCCTCTTTTATTCATGGGTATAATAAGCATGAAGCTGTGCCAAAATAGATGTGTTTAAACCCTACCCATGGGTACCAATCTGTGATTTCAGCAGGAATCTGTAATCTGTGGAAAAGCTTTGTATATGCTGCTCTTCTCTTTCGTTCTCTTGCTACCAGCTGAAGTGAACACCATCAATGAGAGCACTGAAATCCTTCACTTGAGCCCCGCTGTCACAACCGAGTATGTGGGTGAGAAACCAGAGAAGGCTGAGTTCTGTGACCGCTCCTGTGAAGAGCTGGGGTCAATGTTCACAGAGCTCACCGGCCTGCGCATCGTGGTCAACAACTTGGCTGATAACCTCCAAAAAGTGGTAGGTACCTGTAAGTCTGGGGAACTGACAGAGGTCTGCTGTGCAGTGCTCTTTCCTTCTTTGTTTTACACCGGAGGAAATTAATGGACGTTGCTGTATTACATATGAACACCTGTTAGTATATCTACATAATGTAAAGATGTCCTCTTTTCATTGTGACTGGTTGGGTAGTTCTTGAGTGTAACACTTTAATCAAGGCTTGGTTTTCACAGACTGGGTTTAAAAGAGCACGCACATATGCACTCATACACAGGGGAAATCCTCCTAAAGGTTTTGGAATTGAAAGCTAACAATCCCAACCTTGTCGGGGTACTGTTAAAGCCTTATTAACGTGTTTACACCATTATGAATACAGCAGTAAGTGGCTACATGGGGTACCTAAATTGCAAGTAAACATATGGGATTTTCATAGCTGAAGTATGATGGTGATGTTTTGCTGAAGCCTGCCCCTCTTCTTATTCTGAATTAGCTAATTATTTCTGAAGGAATTTTATTAGTATGCCATATGTGTCAGGACTAAAATTTTCTCACCTAAAGATGAGCTGTACTTGAGGAAAGCAAAACAGCTAAGAACAGATTTCCCTTAGTATTGTGTGACTGTGTTTGTACCATTGCTAGAAGAATTGCTATGCAGGACTGCAATACTTGAGATCATCTTCCTTATGTACATAAATATGTAAAAACACATTTTTAATGGAAGAATTAAGTCCAGTCATGTCTCAGTTTTGTCTATTTAAAACAGTTTGCTAATGAAATACACAATTTGTTTTCATTAACTTCGTCTTCTAGTCTGAAGAGAACCAAATTATGTGGGAACTGATTGGGCCTAACAAAACGCTGAAGAACCAACCAGTTTGCTGGCAGGATGGCCGTGTCTTTGCGGATAATGAAAGCTGGATTGTAGATAGCTGCACCAAGTGCATTTGCCAGGTAAGGTTTTGGAAACATTCTTCTTTGCAGAAATGGATGGTGGGTCTAATCCAGCTCAGCTGTCCAGGTCAGGTCATACATACTTAGAGCTTGGCTGGACTTACTGACGTTTATAAAAAGTAGTCCGCATGTCCATGATAGAACAAATCAAAACATTTCCATACATGAAACTTCCCCAGATGCCCGCCCGCCTTTACCTCTGTCTGTGAGCGTAAATCAGTAAATTGATTTCTTTGCCTTTAGGATTCCAAAATTGTTTGCAATCAAATCACCTGCCCAGCAGTCTCCTGTGCTGATCCAGCTTTTGTTGAAGGTGAATGCTGTCCAGTCTGCTCTCACTGTGAGTATTTAGCCAAGGAGAAGGATAAATAGTCTTTGGCATTATTTAAAATCACTACTAGTGTTTTTGAAAGCTCAAAACAAGTAAGATGTCAAGGCAGGTAAGATCAAATATAAAACTTGTATGTATACAAAGATCATATGAAGTAACTTGGGTGCTTGAAGTTACCCTCTGAAGGACTTGGTCTATCTTCATTCATTATGCTGGTTGCTTAGAATTAAGATGATAACCTGCCTAGCTACCTTGGGCATAGAATGTTAAAAGCATGCTTCTCTCCAGTCATGTTTCACATGTTTTTTGCCCATTCAGAGTGTAGGGCATATTCTTACAATATGCTCTTCATCATGTTTGCCTTTATGTAGCTTTCAAAGGTAGGGCCTCCCTTCATCATACTGACCTCTATTCTGAAGTCAAAGGCAGTTTGGGCTCAGTTCTGGGCTCAATCCATTCTAGAGATAAGATATTCTTCTCCCAAAGATCAGTGTTTCGTGCAAACACACTGCATACAAGTTCATGAAGATCCAGGATTCTTATCTGAACTAACCTCTCATTATATTACACCATAAGTCCATAAATTCAGTGGCAGCTTGGGAAAGCAAAGTTAGGAAAGGAGAGATCTAAATGTTAAAGTACATATTCTGCAGAAAAAGAGAAATTAGTATCTTCTAAATAGAATAATAGAGCAACTTTCAAAGCTAAGCACTTTTTCTTACCTTTTGCTCTGCAGCTGATGACAGTGAGGAGGGCTGGTCACCGTGGTCAGACTGGACGAAGTGCTCAGTTACCTGTGGCTCTGGGACTCAGATGCGAGGAAGGTCGTGTGATGTCACCAGGAGTGCTTGTACAGGCCCACACATCCAAACAAGGATGTGCAGCTTTAAGAAATGTGACCATCGCAGTAAGTAATAAAATTTCTTCCTTTTTAAAAGCTTCTTTGGACATCTCAGATCAAAACCAAGCTTAGTCAGGATAGTATGTACTTGAGAAATCCTATATGCACAATTAAAGTAGCTGTCATTACATTATTTGTCATTTTTCCCATTTCAAATTTTTTACCTTTTCCTGACAATTTAATAGCTATGTACATTCTGGGCTCAACTATGTTAAAAAAAAAAAAAAAGGTAATGAGTGATCCTTTCTTTACCGTTATGAACTGGAGTCTTTTGCTTGAACTCTGTTTGGAGACAACGCTTACTTCGTAACCGTGATATACAGAGCTGTGTTTACATCTGCCGTCCTTTGATTTTTGGGCCATTCCATTAACTTAGTTGCATTTAGGAATACAGTGGTTGTGGAAGATTTTTGCAAAATATCAGACTGCTTTTATATTTAAGGCATTTGCAAGGATGATATTCCAGAAGTGTAGTTACTACTATTGCAGGTACCTGCAATGTCCAGGCTAATACAGTACCTAAGGCAATATCTAGCAGCTGAGACTGCTATATGTACAAATGTGCATTTTGAACAAGTGTTTGTTTCATTGGAAAAGTTTTTAAGTAAAATGTCTGACATCATTGTTAGTCATACGTTGATTACTGAAATTCCTAAGGAAGCTGTTCTTGAGTACCTGAGCTGGCACGCTGGGCTTTGTAAGTGTGATGGTGGGAAAGAGATGGGGCATTCATCAGATGTGGTAAGAGGCTCATTAGAAGGCTAACTTCACAAATGAGTTTATATTACGGCTGCAGGTGGGCCGTTTGCTTGAGTTTTGCTCTTTTCTCTGGCAGTACGTCAAGATGGTGGCTGGAGTCACTGGTCTCCCTGGTCTTCCTGTTCAGTTACCTGTGGAGTGGGAAATATCACCCGCATCCGCCTCTGCAATTCTCCTATTCCCCAGATGGGTGGGAAAAACTGTGTGGGAAATGGGCGTGAAACGGAGAAGTGTGAGAAGGTTCCATGCCCAGGTATGTCTGTGGTCTTGAATCAAAAGTGATGCAATAATATTTCAGCTGAATTCCTTCTCTTTATTCAGATCTAAATGGCAGTGAATTTCTATGATGGAAAATATAATTTTATCTTATGAGTGAAATAACACACAAGGGTGCTTTCAAAATGAAGACAGCAATGCAGTCAGAGGTTTTGTAAACCTTCCAAGTTATAATTTGGCTTTAAATATTCAGAGTTTGAGAAATTTCCGTTTTAGCAATCTATCTCTGCATAACAAAAATAAAGACTTCCTTTCTAAAAGGAAGCTGTCTCTGTACTTGTTAGGAATAGACACAGAATCCCCCAATAGTCCGATTTCTTTGAAATTGTGCATGCATTTTTACACATTCACCACAATTGATTGCTATTATAATTCTTTCTTATTCGTCTGCACTTTTAAACTTTTTTTAGAGACCTTTAATTGCACACACTTTCACTTTCCTTTCATATAATTTTTTCTCCCTTTTTTCTCATTGCATATCCAGTGGGCATGGCATACTGTTTTGAATTATTGGCCAAAAAAATGCCTATGAAGCAGTCGGGTATTTTTCATTTGTTTGTTTCTGAAATACTGCTATCTCAGTGCAAACATCATCTTTCTATGATGAAGCCAGCATCTTTCTGTGTACATAGCAAGAAACTGTCTCTAGTCAGGGATCTGGTGAAGGGTTGTTGTCATTGGCACCAGATGTCCCTACTTTATTGCCTGTGATGCTCTGCTCTTCTCCATATCTTAGTGAATGGCCAGTGGGGTCCTTGGTCTCCATGGTCTGCCTGCACTGTTACCTGTGGAGGAGGAATTCGTGAGAGGTCTCGCCTCTGTAACAGTCCAGAGCCACAGTATGGAGGAAAGCCATGTGTGGGAGATACCAAGCAACATGACATGTGCAATAAGAAGGATTGCCCGATTGGTTGGTATTCATCCTCTATTCAGTCTGAGTAATTAATATTGCTGTTATCTCTTTAATGGGTAATTATGAAGTGACACTACAGGAGTCTGCTAAATATACCTTTGTCTCAGTAAAAGACATTTAACTATTTTGAGTGCTGTTTAGTGGGATTTTATATATATTCTCGGTACTGACTTTCTTGAACAAGTATGCCTTTCTTAAATAGGGATTGAATATGCTGTGATGTATTCAACTGGATGTAGCAATCTGTAATATTTTCATATTAAATCAATAGTAATTAGTCTTAAATGCACTTAGTAACCCTAACTTTAGGGGTTTTATAAGAATCTGTTGCATCAAGTATGGTTTAAGCTAATGATCAGAGAATACCTGTTTCTTAAATGAAGTTTTACATGCCTTTTATGCCCCTTGCTTAATTTACACTTTTGTGTGTCTTTGCCAGATGGGTGTTTGTCCAATCCTTGCTTTCCTGGAGCAGAATGCAACAGTTACCCAGATGGGTCTTGGTCATGTGGGGCATGCCCAGCAGGATACCTTGGCAATGGTACCCTCTGTGAGGATCTTGATGAGGTATTGACTTCATTTCCATTAACATCAGGAAATCACCATGAGAAAGTCATTATTTGGGGATTACACAGCCATCTAATTGTTTTCTTCTTTCTTTCTTTACCTGCAGTGTATAGCTGTGTCAGATGTTTGCTTTAAAGTGAATCAGGTCCATCGCTGTGTGAACACGAACCCGGGTTTCCACTGCTTGCCGTGTCCTCCACGCTATAAAGGAAGTCAGCCCTATGGAGTAGGGCTCGAAGTTGCCAAGACAGAGAAGCAAGTAAGTGATGTTGAAGGGAATTTGATGGCTTTGAGTTATTCTAATCTGAAATATTTTTGAATGATGGCATAAGATAAACTTGGGTACCAAACAAAAATAACCTGAAATAAATAGCTGTTGTTTCAGAGTATTTTTGTTTTGAGTAACAAAACACTGAATTTGGGATTGGCTTTTTAAAGGATTTGATTTTCTTTAGGCATTTCCACAGTTGTACCAAGTGAGCCTAAAATTCCGGGAGCAAACTTTTCCCTGCTTTGCACTCCTTTCTGTGAGGTTAACATATCTGTTCTGGAGAGTGGAAACGGAAGAATTAGGATTGTTTTTTTCGTAAATATGATGCTGTTAATATCAGTGTTATCAGACACATGTCTGAAGTTCTCACTCCCTAAATTCCAATGGGCCAAACCTTATCAGTGGTGAAGGACAGCCGGAAGTGGAAGTGAGGTTGAAGACTACAGTTTTCTAGACAAAACAAGAATGTTAAAGCGGAAGTCATGAGATGCTTCTCTTTGTTGCTGTTGAATCAATCTGTGGTTAGCTCAGCTTGTGAATTCTGCATGTGAGCCATCTGTGTAAGATTCTCAAATACTGTCAATGAAAAATATAGTGATAAGGAAGAGGTAACAAAAACCTACATGAAGTGGACACAAGAATTCCTTATGGTCTCTTTGATTTAAGAAAATAAGATAGTCCTTTTATACTGTCAAGCAGAACACTAAAGAAAAGAGGTGAGTACAATCTACTTTCTGTTGCAGTTAATTTCTGAGGTTTAATGACATCTGGAAGACGGCAGATAGAGTTCTGAAATTGTTAACCACTTTAATTGTTTTTTAAGTAATGTCCAATTTTTCCTGTGGTTTGTTTTAATTATTTTCATTGTACGTATTTGTTGGAGTTGTTAACTGACAGAGCAGTATGATTTACTAACCACAATTAAAACAAAGTTCCTGTCTTCAGACCTCTAAATAACTGGTCTGATTTTGACAAAGTTGAGGAATGCACAGCTGGCTGTGATTATCAGGTTTCAGTGAATATGCTCCATCCTTTATAGGTCTGTGAGCCTGAGAATCCATGCAAGGACAAGACACACAGCTGCCATAAGTCTGCAGAGTGCATCTATCTGGGCCATTTCAGTGATCCCATGTACAAATGTGAATGTAGGACAGGGTATGCTGGTGATGGACGCATCTGTGGTGAGGATTCGGATTTGGATGGCTGGCCTAATAATAACTTGGTCTGTGCTGCTAATGCAACATACCACTGTGTGAAGGTAGGTGAAAAAGGTTGATAAAAATGTCATATGTTAACAAAATTTTCTCTTTTTCCTAAATAGTTGTGAGTAACACTTTTAATTCGTGAAGCTGGTGGTTGCTTTCAGTAAGCTTTGACTGTTAGAGCATGCTCGTTTTCTAGGAGATGCTGTGAAATGTGTGTTCACTTAATCTGGTAAGATACAGTAAGGGATTCTCAAAATTAAATCCAGAGTCCTCTGCTTTGGATTTCTTCCTACTCAGAATACATGGACAATTGGGATGTTTGTGAATGGAGTTAGCACACTGAGCAGGAGTTGCCTAAAGCATGGGTGTGAAGCACACAGATAGTGAGAACCAAACAGGGATCTCAGGGCCCAGGCAAGTGTGAAATCCTACCTGCAGGGCTTGTAAATAGACACTGGCAGCCAGGTAAGGGCTACAGTTCTAAATCCCATCTTGAGCTACCCTTCCTTTTAAAGAGTTAAGCAGACCACACATTGTGAAAACTGGATTCAGAGCCTGAGAATTTTTAACAATAGGAGCCTAAGAGAGGAATGAATGTGACTAATTAGAGTTCTCGTTATTGCAAAGGCTCACAGGGACAGGATGAGAGATTCAGCCTCTCTCACCCTTCAGAGGTGTGAAGTCCCACCTCCCACCCTCCCAAGGGGAATGACCTGACATGCCTGCCACCATTGGCTCTACACCTGGCCACTGGGACTTGTCCAATCTTTCTGTGCAGCTGTGCTGTTGTAATGAACAATGAAACAATTTTTTCTCAAGGAGAAAATCTGCATCAGGGAACTTAAAATGGTGGCATGTAGGTTTAGTAGGGTGTGTCCACATTGTATGTTCCCTGGGACCTGGTTCTGTGCTCGTCTGAAGCACACAGTAAGTCCTTCTTGGTTTCATGGCTTGAGGTTCCTTCCAGTGGGAATTGCTCAAAAATGGTGACCCTCCTTGTAGGTCTCATGCTGATGCTGTACAAAACCAGGCTGAAATTTGTTCCAGCTCCACCAGTTTAACAGTGGCCCAGACAGCTGAGTGGCAAAGGCACCTCCGGACAGGCAATTCCCTGGATCCTGGTTCTGAGTGGTGGCCTTGCTGATAGTTGAATGACAGGCCCAATACAGAGGGGCATACACTGTTTGCTGCAGCTAGTTAAGCAACAGGGGTGGAGGAGTTCTGTCTGAGTAGAAGGCACATGCACGTGTTCAGTTTTAAACACCTACCTATGGGACCACTGATGACACTGGATTACCCGTGTATGTTCACTAGGCAGACGCTCAAGTATTTTGCTGATCGGTCATGGCTATAAGGCCAGCTTTCTCCTCTGAGGTTTTTGAGGATTTCTTTTCCCAGACCTGAAACGTTTTTGCTTCTCCTTCTCTGTGTTAAAGTAATCTACCTATAAACCTTCTTGAAGTTCTAGAACAAAAACTTCTGCTTAAAAAAATGAGGAAAGAAATGCAAAAGTGACTGGTTTCTAGACTACTATAGTGGTTAAAACAAATACAGACCAGGAGACTAGGAAAGTTTGAAATCAGGCTGTTGAAGAGAATAAGTCACTTGTGTACATCTGGGCTCTATCAGCGGAAGGGTTTCAGATACAGATGGAAATTTGGGCCTCAAATGTTGGTCTTCCTCACTGTAATTGGTGTCTGTTCATTGTGGATTCAGCCAACTCAGCTATTGCAGTTCATATATCCTTCTTTCAGTTCCTGTCATCAGAATTTGCAACGTGTTCACTCATGATGTAACACAAAGCATTAGTTTTGATTAAACACAACATGCTGAACCCATTCATAAAAAAACAGTTTCCAAAGACTGTTTCATGGTTTGTGTAATATGTGTTGATCTAATAGACACAAGTACTTCATTTAAAAGGACCCCTCAACCCGCCAAAAAAAAAACCCTTAAAAATGTCACAAATTTTCAGGCCCTTGTATACTTTACAAGATATCCTAGTTGAGTAATTTGATTTTAAAAAGCTTCTTTCCTTGAGCTAATAATGATTGAAAATTAACTTACTCTTGTGACTAATTTCTTTCATTGTTTCAAAAAATTTTTGTATCACTGATAACCAGTGTTGAGGTGGACAGTCAAGACTCTTCAGAGGTATTTGGTAAAAATTTTGAGGGGTTGATATTTATAATAGTATTTCCAGTTCTCTTTTTCCTAAATTGTCTGTACTATTAGAACCACTGAGACTGAAAACATCTTACTATAATATTCATTTTTTAGAATATATATTACAAAATATATTATTTCTGCACTCTGTTGACAGATTCAGTCTTGGGTGAGGTAGATCTGGAATGTGAGTAAAAATGAGAATAACAGAGTGTGTTTTCATAGATGTATTTATTCATAGCTAGTGGTAGAATTGCAATCCATTTTGGCTGATTTTAGTATTTTAAAAAATGCATGTTAAAAATTTGGCAAGCTATTTTACTTCTTTTTCAGTGTAACTTAAGAATTGCTTATTTAAAATAATGGTTCTTTACAAAGCTGTGATACAAAATAAAGAGATCTGTTTGTCTTTTATTTTTAAAGCCATGGGAGTGCAAAGGTACTGTTTTGCAGAACAGTATAAAGACGCTTTTTTTCAAAATCCTTGCTTACAGTGTTCCCCTTCATTGCTGTATAGTACTTTCCATTGCTTCGTAGTAACTTCCCATATGAACAACTTTCTGAAGACCTTCTCTTGGCTTGTTTTTTTTATTTTTCTGGCAACAAAACCTGGCCATTTTTTTTATGTAATCTTCAAACATATCTCATGAATTGTCTGTTAAATGTTGGTGTAAGAGTGCATGTCTGTGCGTGTGGTGTGTTTGTTCTCTGCTAGTTCCCTCTAAAATTTACTAGAAACGTCACTTTAATAGCAGCTGGGAAATAGAATGGTTTGCAGATGCATTTCACTTACTTTACAATATGAAAGCAGCAAATGAATACTATCTTTGGCAGCAAACAAACAGGCACTTTAAAAAGTACTTTGCTGATGGCTCTTGTTTTATAGTCTCTGGTGTACCATATCTACTCTTCTGCCCAGGAAAGTTACTCTGACATAATATAAACATAATGTATTGATTATTTCTTTTGACCAGGATAACTGCCCCCTTCTGCCTAACTCTGGCCAAGAAGACTTTGATAAAGATGGCAAAGGAGATGCCTGTGATGAGGATGATGACAATGATGGTGTTGAAGATGACAAAGTAAGATTTTTCTCTCTGCAGTACATTTGACCAAAACATCTCATTTTAAGGGAAACCTTTACAATAGATGTGAGCTTTTTTGTTCAGAGCTTCAGCTGAGTTACTCTGCACGTCCTTCCCTGAAAGATTTGTAGTGCAGGGTAAAGCTGTGTTCAGTCAAGGAGAGTAGTACTGGTCAGAGCAAAGCGGCCTGGGGAACCCCAGGAACTATGTTCTCTGTATCAGTTTTGAGTTCAGTTATGTACATGAGAACAGTTTAATGGAAAATGGTTTTGGATTTTTTATATTGTAATGGGAGAAGAAAAGTCTACTGTATTTGAAAAGCTGGTAAATATTATATGTATGATGTTATTTTTATTCATTGTAACTTGTTTCTGAAACAACTATAAACACAGCCAGGATCAAGGGGGAATGATGGGAGGAAAATACCTAGCCTGGTTCATACTTTCCTTCAGATCTGCCCTGAAGACAAAATCATTTACCTGATAGCCACTTGGGCTAAAACTGTTGCCCTTGTGCATTCAACAGAAAGACAGAGGCACTTTCAGAGTGTGCTCTACCCTGGCTTTTCTGAACATGTTTAGGATGAGTGAATCGGTATTAGAATTTTACTGTTCCTCTTTGTTCTCTTCAGAGGAACTTCCCTAGATGCTTCCCTAGATGCTCTAGAGCTTCAGATGGTTAAAGTTGGGTAAGGGCTGTGTTCATAGGGTCTCTATTTGGAAGTCTTAAATAAAAATCCCAAAGAATCATTTGATAAAGTAATATGATTTAGTATGTATATTTTTTTAAATTGTAGCTAGAAATTGTTTTATGAACATCATAAGATTTTGACTTACCTCTATATGTTGCACTTGATTATATGAAATGCACTTCTGGGGGATTTAAAATATTGTGCTAAAAAAATTAGTTCCTAGTAAATGTGGTTTTTTTTCCTCTTTAGCAGAGAAAAAGTAGTTTAAAGATTTTTTCCTTATGACCTCCCATCAGATTCCATGCCATTGATGTAGCCCTCACTCCCACTGTTTTGGTTTTCTTTCTCTCTTCTTTCCATTTCACACAGTACTTTCTTGTGCCTATGCAAAAGTCCATGTGCAATTTGGGAATGTGTGAAACGTAAGAATTCTTCTTCTGGCATATTTTGAAATTAAACTGATAGGAAATTTTCAAACTTCCATTAAAAGGTCTCATGGTCTCAGGGAAAAAGATTTTTGATAAATGAGAGTATTTCATTTTAACATTTTAAAAAAATTTTTACATTCTATTTTCATATTCAATAGAACACAACCAACAAAAAGTCAATACTTGTTTAAATTGAAAAATCAAAATATGTGATATAAATTTGAAAATACTGACACTAGTTTGTTCCAAAAAAGTCAGAGTAACAATTCTTGTTGGGTTTTTTTGTTTTTCAAAAATTATAAAATGCAGCTGAAGTTGGCCTGACTTTGCAACGTGTTCTGATTTATTTTTAAAGTACACGTACCAGTGATACACCTTTATTTAAATATTTGAGTACAGATCCAGTTAAAAATGCCTGGTGCTCTCCTTGTGAGATATAGAACACAATTCACAATTTTGTACAAAACAGACAGTGGGCCAGGCTGTCCAGATGCCATTCTGTTGCCACCAAGATCTTCAGTATAGGTACAGCTTGTCCATTGAAAAAATAATGGATTAACATTTGATTTTTGAATTCTGTCCAAGATGAGCAGGAGTTACCACTTCATAGTATGCTCTCATGAGTTGTGATTTATATTGTGAAATCTTCTATTTTTTCTTACTAGGACAATTGCCCTCTTCTGTTTAACCCTCGTCAGTTTGATTATGACAAGGATGAAGTTGGTGACCGCTGTGACAATTGCCCCTATGTGCACAACCCTGCTCAGATTGACACAGACAACAATGGGGAGGGTGATTCATGTGCTGTGGACATTGATGGAGATGGTATGATTTCACTTTCGAAAATTAGGTGCTGTTCCACAAGTGCACTTTGCTTTATGCCCAGTAGGATGGGCTACCTGCTTTTATACATGGAATAAATTTGGGTCTAGCAGCTCAAAAATGTAGGAGAAAGAGGAGGCTGAGGTTCATCTGCCCTGTGTGGTATAGTTGCCCATACAGTCCCTAAATGACTACAATTAATGTTACTAAGGAGTAAATCACAGCAAGTCTTTATCAGTGTAATCTTAAAAAAAAAAATCTTTCCTTCATCCGTGTTCCAAAGTAATCAGGGTCTAATATGACACTTGTGTTGACTTTTCCTTTTCCTTTTAGGGAGGGAAAAGAACATCAGAACATTCATGCAGATAAGACAATATCCATAGTAAAGTAATCTGCTTTTCTATGAATGTATAAGTATGCAAAACTCACAGTATTACAAATACACATTTTTTGTATGTCTTAAAATATTGTTAAAAGTGTTTATTTCCTCCACCAGTACATTCCTATGTAACTCCAATTTGATCAGAATTAAGAACGGGGAAAAACACTTAAATATCGTTCAAAAATCACATCCCTGCAGCTTTTCAAATGTGTGAGGATCCAGAAATACTAAAAGTTGAAGAAATCTAGCTTTGGGTTTCCCTCAATAATGTTTTAAACTTTTGGATGCTTATCTGATTTTAGCTTCTGAACATTTTGAAGTCCTCTCATCCTTCTTCTGATCATCAGGTTCCTACTATTAGTCATGGTAGTTCTGCATTTGAAGAAAAATCCAAACCCGCCATATTGGATGAAAGATTATGCAAATATCTAGGGGCCATGTAATATAGGAAAGGGTCCTTGTATCTTGTCCTTGTGTCAGACAGATACGTCAACATGTGTTTGTTTCTTTTCATCTTTTTATAATTTTGAAGTAGATTGTTGGTTTTATAATAAAGTTTCCTGAGGAGGAACAGTTTCTTTTGAAAATTTGGTGTGCTATGCAATTCATGATGCACATGTTCTGGTAAAATTAAGTTATTTAATGCTGAGGCAGCTGAATATTAATACAGCTGTTTCTATACAAAATTTCAGAAATTTGAACCTGAAATAACTGTGCGTTGCATGCCACTTCTTAGAGTGGGGGAAGAAAATCCAAAACAAATTACTTTAAAAGAAAGTTACCCCACCCTTATATCTGTTTTTCTATGAGAAAGGACTAAATTCTCAAGACATAATCAGCCCTTATTCTTGCAAAATTCCATAGGAAAATACATATGGAAAACTTTGTCATAGCAAGAAGAATGGAATTGGTACTATAATTTTTCTTTCTAATATTAGTTTTAACCATTTGTTGCAATGATGTTGTAGCAATCAAAGCTTATGAACCCCTTAAGAGGCTTGCATCTTTACTGGTGATTCCTACAGTCTGTGGCTGTCTGTGTTGGATGTTGCATCATTTTGATTTTTTCAATATTTTGTTGGTTTTTTTCCCCTAGACATTTTTAATGAACGAGATAATTGCCCTTACGTCTACAACACAGACCAGAGTGATACAGATGGTGATGGAGTTGGTGATCAGTGTGATAATTGTCCATTGATGCATAATCCAGACCAGGTAAACGATGAAAACAGTTTCCGTGATGGTAATGTCAGAACAAGGACAGAGAAAAGAACAGGAATTGCTATCAGTCCCTGTACTGTTCAGCTGAAGAGGTAGATCTATATTGCTCACTTTCATATCTCATATCCTGAGATCCCTTTGTATCAGATGAAAGGGAAGTATAATCCATCTGCAAATCAAGCCCTGCCCTGCAAATATCTTGGGGACCAGATCTTACTCACTGATAGAAGAATAAGTAACCATAACAGCTTGAAATAATGCTTGTGCTTTAAGCGTAGTTGTCATTGTGGTATCATTTGTCACTACAGAAGCCCTTGAAGAGAAGTGTTGAGCAGTTAAGAACCAGGCTGTACTTTTGTATTGAGTAAAAATAATAAAATTACTCTGTACGATTCTTTTTCGGGGTAGACTGATGCAGATAATGACCTTGTCGGTGACCAGTGTGACAACAATGAGGACATAGATGAAGATGGCCACCAGAACAACCAGGATAACTGCCCTTACATCCCCAATGCCAACCAGGCTGACCATGACCAGGATGGCAAAGGAGATGCCTGTGACCCTGATGATGACAATGATGGCGTCCCAGATGACAGG
Source organism: Melanocharis versteri (assembly GCA_013397845.1). NCBI lineage: Eukaryota > Metazoa > Chordata > Aves > Passeriformes > Melanocharitidae > Melanocharis > Melanocharis versteri. The sequence goes on along the minus strand of VZTG01008989.1, from coordinate 660,631 downwards.
GACAACTGTCGCCTCAGATACAACCCTGAGCAGGAGGACTCAGATGGTAAGAACAAGGTCATATGAATTTCATTTACTTGTTAGTATCTGATTTTGATCTTGGAGTATTAACATCTGGGGAAGAGAGACTTCATGTCAAACTGAGCTGCTTTTACATTTGAGACACCATGGAATTCGATGGAACTGAGCTGGTCAGTTTGGTCCAGGCTTAGAGCATTAGGAAACATCTTTGACAGGAGCTCAAACATGCGCGTACTTAATTATAGAAGAAAACCTTTAATAAATTAAAAAAAAAAAAACAACAAAAAACCTGTGCTTTTGTTAATATTCTTATTTTCACACTTAATTGAAATATTAAAAGTCTCAGAAAATATTTGAAATAGCTTGAATTTCAAATGTATTAAAAAATGAAAAGCGAGCTGTTTCACTTTCAAAACAAGTTACCATCTGATAATTAAAATATAAAAAAATATGGTTTACTGCTCTGTTTTATTTTGAAAAACATATTATTTCTCCAGGATTTTTTAAGTCTAAAAGTCTTGCTAATTTTCAGTTATTTTTTTTAAATTGACTCCTGAGCAGCTTTTCTCAAATTTTCTCTACAGGATGCTTTAAATATGTCTTGATGATATACATGTCACAATCTAAAAAATGGATATGTAATTGCTCTTTTTTCCTTTTTTTTGGTAAAATGTTGCTGGTCACCTCAAAACAGTCCTTCTCTATGCTTGGCATTATTTAAATAATGAAATAGTGATAGTCTCACAATTGCAGTCTTAATTTTGAGAATGTTTACGATCCTTTGAAAACCACCAAATGTGTTTACAATAATGACCCTTGCGATAAATACAGGTAAGCAATTTCTGTTCCAAGTTATACAACTTGCTGGAGCTGTTCCATGGCTATGGTGTATAAATTGAAAACAGAATTTATTACCTACACAGTATGTTTTTATGTACATTCAGAAAGATAAAATGCTGAGCCTTGTCTGATTCCCTGGTAAGACAACTGCTGTCAGTAGGAAGTTTCTGGTTGGTAGTCAGTAGTAGCTCTTAATTTATATAACCTTTCAGTCCTGTAATATGTGTCCAGAATATCTTTGTACTTGCCAGTCCCTGGAATAGCCCCTTAACTTCATAAATCCAGAATAAGGGTGACCCCAAGCTGACATAGTTTAAGTCATGCATTACCTGGATCTTGTAAGGGAAACTACATTGATGTATGGATTAACGATTCAGAAAAAGCATATATTTAGTAAGTTTAGCCAGCTCATTGTTGTCATTAGCAGCAGGTCCAACAGAAATCTTGGGAAAGGGGTAAATAAAGCCAAAAATTGTTCCCATGCTCTTGAAGATGTGAGTTTTAGCATATAAAGATGAGGCCCTGGAGAGAGCTGTTGGATGTGACTGGATAAACAAACACTTTCTAACTTTCCTTGACAGGGAATGAAGGTTGTCAGCAGCAACTCACTACCAAATGAACATCAGCTGGACTTTCAGTGAATAATTAAATTCTTCTGTGAATTATCCCTTTGATTTGGCAAAGGAAACAAAATAGAAAATTCATTCCCTTTTCTCCAATGAGTGCTAAGACAAACAGGTGGAGGAGCACACAGCTGGTCAGAATTTGGAGTTGTCTATGGCAGATATCCAGGGTGGAAAATGGGACCATTTTACCACATATCTGAGCTGCAGAGAGCACTGAGATACTAGATGTTTCGGTTTTCTCTAATTACTCTTTTCTTTTTGTCTGTCGCCTAAAACTCATTCTGCTTTCTCTCTGAAATCTCCGTACTTGGGTGATGCTGTGTTGGTTAGTCATGGTAACGTAGCTTTCCATTTTTCTGTGAAACATCTAGTAGTAGGTCAGTATTGAATGAGCTGGGTCATTGCTGTTTCCCACTGTGTTAATTCCCATGTTCTTAGGGCAGTCATAAACATTGAAGGGGAAAAAAAAAAAAAAAAAGCAGATGCTCTGCTATGTGAGGATAGGAACAAATTAGTTGGCAGCACTGGTTTTGCATTAGTACCCAGTGTAATATCCAGTGGTTTCTTTTGTAAAAGTTGGAGCCTTTTGGGAATTTGTTTCTATACTTGTCTAGCCAAGCTTTTCTACATTATTTTCAGGTCTTTGTGCTATGCCATGGAATAATAGACTAATTGGCAATGAGATTTTTTATAGATGCCTCCTTTCACTGCTTGCTATTTGAGGCATGTCACATCTCCTGGTTTCCATTAATATTATGGGTAAACTAAGAAAGGAAATAATTTTTAGTTTTTTTAAAATATTGAGTGTAGTAAAAGTATTGAGCAGAAGCACAAGTGTAGATGAGCTGTATTTTTTTGTTGTCTAAAAAACTTCTTGTAATTCATATAAGAAAACTTAATTTTTTCATTCCTCTGAGGCTAGTCCTGTTGAATACAGTGCTGCCTTCTTTTCTCATGCATTTTTCTGAAGCACTATGGTTTTTATAAGTCAGATTGTTCTACCTACATGTGAAAGAGTGGCTAAGCACGTGTGCATATTTCACTGCAACACTATCCCCCCTTTCTTTTGGCATAGAGGTGACACGTCTGCAATCTGAAACATCTTAGATGGATTGTTGCGGAAAGAATCTTAAGTGATAAGAATCTGAAAAAGGTTTATTATGATCAACAATATATAAAGATATAGTAATGTGTGGAAGATTAAGATTTTAATACTATTGTTTGAATTGATTTGCACAGCACATATTAAAATGTGGTCTTGTGTCCACATCTGGAACAAATCAAACTGAAAATGTAATGCAAGCATTAGTGAATTACATCGACATAGCAAACTTCTAACTTTTCCCACTCTGATTCCGAAGTTGTGTATAAACTGGGGCTGGATAAATCGCTAACAATTGCCTTTGCTTATTCACATTGCTTACAGGTGATGGCAGAGGTGATATTTGCAAAGATGACTTTGACAATGACAACGTTCCAGATATTTATGATGTGTGCCCTGAAAACAATGCCATCAGTGAAACTGATTTCAGAAAGTTCCAGATGGTCCCTCTGGACCCCAAGGGAACAGCTCAGATTGATCCCAACTGGGTTATTCGCCACCAAGGCAAGGAACTGGTGCAGACTGCCAACTCCGATCCTGGAATAGCTGTAGGTGAGTATCAGATGTCAGTCATTATCTTTGGAAAAGTAACCAGTGGTTCTGTGATAACGAAAGGGAAAAAAAGGTAGATAAATGCACCTTTTTTTGCTGCAAACTTTGGGCTAACCACAGAGACAGTGTATATGCCCAAAGTAAAAACAGCTTAATGCTGCCTGCATTTGTAGTCCATTCATCTCATCACTGACTGGAACACACAATCGAAAAAATTTGTACAAGTATAGTGCCTGCTGTCTTCAATGCCCCTTGTAAGCGACTTATTTCTCTCCAGAAGTCTCTATGCTGACAAGTGTAATTACCTCCTCTTCTACAGGCAAGGAAATTGAGAAAGACCACTTGTGTCTCCTGCCAAAATTCAGGGTGTAGCTGGGAGTCTTGGGTGTGTGCAACTGGACCCAGCATTGTAGCTCAATGCTTTGTCTCTTTTGTCCTCTCCCAGGCTATGACGAGTTCAGCTCTGTTGACTTCAGCGGGACATTCTATGTTAACACAGACCGTGATGATGACTATGCGGGCTTTGTGTTTGGCTACCAGTCCAGCAGTCGGTTTTACGTTCTGATGTGGAAGCAGGTCACTCAGACCTATTGGGAGGACAAACCCACCAGGGCCTACGGCTATTCTGGTGTGTCACTCAAAGTAGTGAATTCGACAACCGGTACTGGTGAACACTTACGAAATGCTCTCTGGCACACAGGAAACACCCCTGGACAGGTGAGAGATATAAAACTTCAGGCCAACAGCGCATGATTAATATTTTAAAAATAAGGGACATGTCTCAAAAATAATTTCCTTTCACACCTTAATTTTTTCAGTTGCTTATCTGTTTTTCTTCAATTCCCTTATTAGTAGTGTCAATAATAATATTTGCATTGTGTTTCGAAGAAAATCACTTGTATTAAAGGGAAGATGAGGTGTGATCAAAAGGAAGAGGAGTGAGAGGTCTCAGTTATGCACAAATCCTTTGTTACTTCTGTATTGGCACTTGCTTCTTTGGTGTTCCAGCTTGTTTGAATTATACCTGGTTTAGAGTCCAGTAACCAGTGACAGAAAAAGAGAAAAGAAATTTAAAAAAGAGATAAAAACTGCTGCTGTTACAAACAGGGTCCAACCATAGAAGGAACTTGTGCATTTTGGAAATTAGGTCAGTAGGGCTTCACGTGTGGATAGGAATTGATAGGACTGCTACTGAGTGAGAATTTTCAAGGAGCAGCCACAGGCAGTAACATCTGTGCAAGCTGCAGTCTCTCTCCTTCACTGGAGGCACTCGTGCAGCATCAACTCTGTCAGCCTGGGTGTGTGTATGTGCAAACCTGAAGAGTTCCAGAAGCATTTGGGCAATACTCTTGGGCACATGATGTGACTCTTGGGGATGGCCCTTTGTGTGGTCGGGAGTTGTATTTGGTGATCCTTGTGGGTCTCTTCCAATTCGGCTGATTCTGTGACTTCATAAGGGAAGTCAAGGTTCAATGCTGTAATGGTCTTCAGTGACTCTAGCTGTGAAACTGCAGATGAATAACTGATCAACAGTCTAAGACAGAAATTTCCATTACTTTCACCCCATAAAAGAAGTCTTTTGATCATACAGTCAAATGTTAAACTATTTTAAGTTTCATGCTCTGCAGGAAATAAGCTTTGGCTGTATGCACTGTTACTATGGTGGACGTAGAGTTACTGGAGCACCGTGTGTTTCTAATAAGGCATTTGTATTCCTACTGTAGGTGCGTACCTTGTGGCACGATCCCAAGAACATTGGCTGGAAAGATTATACTGCTTACAGGTGGCATTTGATTCATAGGCCTAAAACAGGATTAATAAAGTAAGAAATATTTCTGTACCTCTGCATTTTCTAGTAGCAAAACTTTTGCCTCTGTTGATTTAAAAGCTATGTTACCAGTTTCATTGTTGTTTTTGATAATTATTTTACTTGAATGAAAGTTTTTACAATATTTTGGGAACATTTTGTTATCTTCAGAATAAGTTATTTTCCTTTTCAGATGTATTTAATTTAGTCTGGATGGTTCAATATTTACATCAGCTAAATACCCTTAAATTAAAGAAAAAAAATAGAATTCTTTCTCAACAGCTTTTCTGTAAAGAGACCAAAAATTCCTGAGCAAAACTCAAAGCAAGATTAGAACATAAGATTGCTCCCCAGCCTGTGGAATTTCAGTGAATGAAATTAATTATAAACATGAGCATTGCCTCAGGGAAGTAGGCCAAGGGCCTGTCTACTTCAGCATCCTGTCTCCCGTAGTGGCTTACACAAGACGCTGCAGAAGTGGCCATGAGCACATCTGTAATGCACACAAGGAGCTGTGGCATATGACTTTCTGTAGGAGCCCAGCTGTTTAGCTGATGTTCCAAAGACTGAGCATTAACAGCCCGTGTTGGTTTTATCTTCTACTAACTACTGGAACTGTAAAGGCTATTTTTCATGGGGTAGAGTCAGACCTTACCTTCAAAGGTCTTGCTTGTGCAGGGGATTTTCATTTGCCTGTGAAAGACAAAGTGTAGACAAATTAGGATAGACTAAGTTACCCGTTTCTTGGAAAGACAGGAGTTTCTTTATGCTTCAGTGTATTGCAGTGCAAAGCATTGACTGATACAGGTCAACAGGAAACTTGATTTTTTTTTCATTCCTGTTGCTGTTACCTGTAACTTCCTTTACAGAATCTACATAGTGCCAGACAAATGATGTTACCACTGCTATCACATAAGATTAATCTACCATGGCTAATTCTGTGGTTTGGGGCATTAAATTTCTTCATACTTTAGGGTGTTCTGATAGAAAATAAATTAATTATTTTGCTAATGTAGTCATGAAACAATTTTATTTGTACAGAAATATCAATTCCATATGAACATGATCAGAGCTATGTAATTCTTTTGGTTGGTTGAATGAACTATTAAACTCTTTCCATATGTTTTGGGTTCTTGATATTTTAAGAATTATATTAAATAGGGTTATATGAACACAAAAATCTGTCATTTTTTTTACTGTTCTTTTCACCGTCCATTAAATACTGATTTCAGGGAGCAGTTTCATACTTTTCTTTGTGCACTTTTCAGGAAATAGAACGCTTTATTATAAGTGCTGGAAATGCATTTCTGTCTAAACAGAAATCTGCCCCTACCTAACCCCTGAGTTCTAGGAAGCTGCTCAATTGTTTTCATCCTCATGTGAAGCCATCTTGCTGTGTATAACTGATGTATTGTCAATTGAAGCAGGACAATAATCCCCCCTCCAGAGACTAGTCTAATTAACAAACTATAGACTAATTTCTCGTTTTGCCCAAGAGACTGAGAGCTCTAAAAATCTTGACTATCTCAAGGTCTCCCACGAGAAGTGGAGGATCCAAGTTTGAGGAAATGCAGTCTCTCTGATAAGGAAGGAAAATGAAGTGCTGTCTTTCGAGGTCTTTTGTCTCCAGGGTGGATGCCTGAAATACTAAAAAAAAACCCCAAAGAACAAAAACTCCAAGTTCTCCTTTTCCAATTTATTATTAGTCTAGCTGTTTGTGTCCAAATCCTTCCAGCTTTCATTAAGCTCTTAAAAGTCTGAAATTGAGATTCAGCATGTCTCCAGTTAATGTTTTGTTTGACTCTAAAGGAATGGTTCTTCCAATTTCTGATGTTGGCCCTTGCAGCTAAAGATAAATAAATCAGCTGTTCACACAGCTGCAAAGGCAGCTTTGCTCAGTGATGTGACAAGGTCATGTGCTAACCCTGAGTTCACTGGGACAGGGGCTTATCAGTGAGTGCTAGTACATGACATAGTTCATTCCAGGAGACATGACTGTTCTAAATAAAGAACTGGGAAATCTTTTGCAGATGGTGTGCATAAAATCACTTAAGGAGCAGCCCCACTGCTTCTGATTAATGTGTTACGGCTGCCAGCCAGGTGGGTGTGGGATAGAGATGAGGTTGGGTTTTCTAGTGGCTTGTTAAAATTAATTATGTTCCAGTTTTTAGAGACAGTTACCAGCTCTTACACTGGACACTGTATTATCTTCCTTGTTTAATTTATGTTCTTCTTTACAGAGTTCTGGTTTATGAAGGGAAACAAGTCATGGTGGATTCTGGACCAATCTATGATACAACTTTTGCTGGTGGACGATTAGGTCTTTTTGTCTTCTCTCAAGAGATGGTCTATTTCTCTGACCTCAAATATGAATGCAGAGGTTAGTTACAAAAAATGTCTGGAAAACCCTGAAGCCTTTCATAACTTGTGGAGCAAGCACAAAGTGTCTAAATGAAAAGTATCCTCTGAATGAAAAGCAATCTGTAATATCATAGCATGGCATAAACCTTTGGTGAAATGCCATGAATGCCCCTTGCCCCTACAGTAATCTCAGTTTGAATAATAAACCCCAGATGTTCAATAGTATTCACTTGGAAAAAAGGAGGTAGAAATTTCTGAGAGAGGCTTGCTTAGAATTCTCTCTGTATATCGACTGTCCTCTGTAGGCTATTCCAGTATGTCCCGCAGGCAGAGAGATACTTCTGGATCGCCCCTCTTTCCAGAGGCATGGAAAAGAGAGCAGATATCTTTAATGAGCATGTCTGTCTGTAATGCCTTGTCTGAAATGTTTTGAAGCACAGAAAATACTTTTCCAGGTTTTCTTGTATATGATCTTGTGTATACACTTAGATACATAAGCTGCACATACACGTGCTTGTCTCTTTCTATATGTAGGCACATGTGTTTTTATATAAATATCCTCTCATTTTTAGGAAAATGAAGAACAGAAAGCATTGTGCTGCATCTCTTTAGTATATCATGGTGGAGTTCTTGTGTGATTGACTTCCTAACCAAAAACCCCAACCACAATTAATATATTTTTTCCCATTTCTTTCAGATGCTTGAGCAATGGTTGCTGCATTACCAGCAAAGTACTGTAGATGCTATGCAACCCAGACACCTCAGTAAACCCTGGTACTCCCAGTTTCTGTTTTTGTGTACCTCCTAGCCTCTGTCCTTGTGCTCCACTCTCCAGGATCCTCCCAGCTTCCAGGAGTGCTTCAGCCATCCTTCTACCCAAGTGCCTTCTCACAGCCAGGACTAATGAAACCTAAATGTGAACGTCGGACCCACCACTGAAGCAAAGGCAGATTGATACATTACAACAATTTCGTAGAGTGAAAACTTAGCAAAACTTGTTTGTTTGTTTACTTGTCTTTTATAAGAATGACGTTTACATATAAAAATGTAATTACTTAATGTATTTATATATATGGAGAAAAAGAGGGGGGATGATGATTATCAGTCGTTATGTTTAAGTGAGGAAAAATGCGTTTTAATTTTTTGGGTGTATGGTTGACACTTCCTTGCTCTGATCAAGACTGGACTTCAGTAACACAGAGCTTCTGGGTCTAATTTTAGCAAAGTAACGGAGGGCCACACCAACAGTGAAAATTACTTTGGATATTAAAGTAAAGATCAATTATAAACATTTCTTGATTCAAAAAGGTGCTTAGTTGATAAGGATGCTCTCAGTAACACTCTTTAAAATTATAATTGGTAGAACTGTCAAATTTGCAACCTAAAGCATTTTCTAGTAGGAGCTTTATTCAGGCCAAAAAGAATTGAACTAGAAACTCTCATGTGAAAGGGAAGAGTGATTAATTTAAACATCTGAAGCTATCACTATTGTCTGACTTTCAAAAAATTATTTCCAGTTGCCATGTTTTAATCATATTCTGCATTGCCTTGTAATAAAGAATATACCATGACCATGTGGAGCAAAATGAACCTGAACCACTTTTCCACCTCTGCTGCAAAAAGCACTTTGACATCCTGAATCCTGATGTGGGTTTTTGAAAAGGTGGCGCCGCCGCCATTACTTTATTTGGTAACATATGAATTTAAGGTTCCATTTATAAATATTTTGTTAGTATTTATTGTGATTATCACACCAAGCTACCTTCTCTGATAATTGATTTTAAAGCATATAATCCATCAATAGTACATTCACAAATAATGATATTTTAAAGCTATTTTTGAAAGCGTATCACAATATGTAGATATTGTCAAAGCATGGCCTACACTTAAGTATAGTTCCATGGGTTATAGTCATGTATACTTTAAAGTTAAATGAATAATAATAAGGAATTTACAAATGGAACCTTAATATATATCCAGTTACCCTAATTTTAATATTTTTGTATTGTTACCTATGTCTGCTGTATATAGAACTTCTTAAATAATGCTGAAGGGGTACCAGTGTTTATTCTAAACAGATACAACAGTTACTCAGATAAACAATAGTATAGACATGTTTAACATTTTTGTTTTAAGTTGTATGAGCTTTGTTCACAAAAAGAGCACATGCTGGTGTACTTTTATTCATAGATGGGATACCTGATGGAAGAATACAGTACCTCTGCCCTGTTCTAGGGCACAGTGAGCTAAATGTCGAATCAACTTTTTCTCCCTTGAAATAGATTTTGTTGCTATATTCATTAGAAAGGAATCAACAGTTGCTGGCTTTATTGCACATTTTATAGTATTCATATTATCAAATCTTTTTTTAAATTTTATTTCAGTTTATTTTCTTGCTGGTTTTTCTTTTGTTTTGGATTTTTTTTTTCACAAATCCTCTTCATGAGGTTTTTAAATATTTCAGTTCCTTTTAGTGTTTCAAATGGCATCCCCAAGTTCCAAGCAAAAGGGAGGATGACTTAGTTAAATGTAATGAGTAATGGCTGTGTAGGGTTTTTTGTTTTGTCAGAGAGAGACATCAGTTTAGGGATGAAGATGTTAATATTTGGACTGTATCATAATTTTCCTATTCTATGTAAATTATTTATGATGGGGTTTTTTATTTCATTTTCTTTTTTTTTCCTTGCAAGTGTGTGTGAGAGAGTGATATTGATGAAATTTCATTTTGTTTTGCCAAAGATTGTAAATAATTATTTATTTGTTTACAAGGACGGGCCTTTATCATTTGACGTCCTGATTCATTTAGTCAGATCCTCATTTTTATATATATTTTAAGAAATTAATGATAGGAAATAAACTGTAAAAAGGTTTTGTAATCCAAAATCTCTTTACCTTTTTTATAGTTGAAGCTTTTCTTTAAAGAAAATATTCCATTCTCCTAAGCACTTAGTTAAGCCTCTTGCCTTGCTGTAAACCAGTTCATTTCAAGCAAACCAGGGAATCTGTTGCTTTGCTAAAAAAGCACTGACTGTCTTCTAAGGTTGTAAACAGCAGGTTTCCTAGTATCTCTGACAAGACATCATTCCCCATGAAGTCTTTATCTGGCAAACAATCACAAATTTTATTTATAGCATTGTGAATGAGAAATTTTGGTCCTGCTTCTCTGTATTGTGTCTTGGCCCATGTGTTTGAACAAATATATCTTATTTTGCAACTGCTGCTTCTCTGCATCCCATCTGAGTCATTGGGATTCGTTGGTGTGAGTCGGGATTGCCTTCCTGCTGGAGAATTTCAGGAACCAGTGAATCATCACAAACCAAATAGAAGAAAATACAAGAAAATAATTCTTAGCATCAGACATCTTTCCTATGAGTATAAACTACTCACAGGGAGGGGAATCTGAATTGGATTAGAAAAAAAAATGCCCAGCATGTCAAAATGCCAGTTTTGAGGTATGAACACAAGTTCTAACTTTTCTTGGCCTTACAAATATCCCAGCTATTTGGTTTCCTTGGCTTTTGATTCCCATGAGAGTCCTTGAAACATTACACAAGAAGGCCGTGCAGTCATCAGTACATATTTTGATGTGTCCTTTAAGACAATACAAATGTTCAGTCTTGTAGACAGCTGCAAGGACATCAATGATTGGCATTATTGAGGTAATAGAGTGAGCAAGAAAAACTTACTATCCACTTTCTCAAGAGTTTTGTAAAACACTGGGATGCATCTTCAGGAGAGTTTTGAACATGAGCACTTATTTATGATTCTATGGGGAAAAATCTCTTCATGGCACCAAACAAAGCCCCACAAAACCAAACAAAGGGAAATAAAATGACTGGAAATGTGTGAAAACATAACAGCAGCACTTTAGCAATAGTACAGGGTCTCTCAGAAAAGCAGGAGGGAAGGACCAAAAAAAGCAAAATTGCTGTGGGTGAGCAGGTTCACCTAAAGCAGTGACATCCTCTGACCTGTGTCAATTGTTCTAGCTACCTTTTTAAGGCTTTTGAAGATACTCAGAAGTATTTGCATGATCTGGTAAAAATACATATTTAAAAATTTTACAGATTCTGCATGTGTGGTTCCCAAAAACAGATGGGTATGGAAGAAGAAGGTCTGAAATTCCTGTGGAGAGGCTGTTTTTTCTCACAAGGGGAAGCTGAATAGAGCAGGTGAGGATTCTGCCACTAATACCTGAGTAATACTAGGCAGAATTTTTTTCACTTCCCTGAGCATCAGGTTTCCACCTACTAAAATTCAGTGATAAATTTACTCTCCTTTAAAATACTTGTTATATCTTGTATGTATCTTACTGCTTTTCGGCCAGCCAGAAAGCCAGGAAATCCTGAAACCCTCCTAAAATTAAGTTCTGATGAGACTTCTTGACCACTTTTAAAATATAGGAGTTTTGGGTAAGCTTTGGATAAGCCACTGAATTCTGAAAAGCTAAGCTGAACTCACAGTATTTAAGGATTTGTCCATTATAAGAGAAACACATTTGCCATGGTTTCTTCCAGAAAGAAAGGAAGTAATTCACCCAAGGATTGTACCTGTGATTTTGCACCTCAGGCAGCCCAACTAACAGCATCATGAATGCTAACACATGAGTGTACTTGCTAGCTACACAATGGGGCAGGAGCTGAGCCGACTATCACGGTCACTGGGCCAAACCCTCATCTTGGTCAGCTCAGTGGGAGTTTGGAGGCTTGAGTGATAGCTGGATGAGATTCAGTGTTCAATTTGTGCTGCAGACATCCATGAAGGAAGAGCTCTAATGCCTGCATGGGAACATCTGCTTCCAAAGCCATTGAAAAAAAAATGTAACCATGTAATAACTTGGCACAGCATTATTTCCATTGTGGAGGAGACCACCCTTGTTGATCAGGAAGGGGGACTTAGAAGGAAAAGAAACCTGGTGCTGATTAAAGCAAAGGTTCTTCTAATCCATTATCCTGCTTCTTGAAAGCTGCCAGTATCAAATTCACCAGAGGAAGGTGTCAAATATTTATCATTAAAAACCATACATTAGCACTCCTAGAAGGGAAACATCATCCTTAGCCCCAGGCAGTTAATGGGTGGGTCTGTCTTTGTGCCTGTGTGGTTTATTTTGCACTAATATAACTGCAAATATTATTGTTATTCATATAAATATCCCAGATTTTTAATCCCACTTCTTCTCCTTTTGAGAGCTCTGCAGACTGATTATACACTCTATGCAGTATAAATTTCCTTTTACCAATTTAAGGTCTGTTGCTGTTTAATTTCATTGACAGGCTTGATTTCTCACAGACTTTGGAAAGGAATGTATAGTATATATTTCATCATAAAAATGTGTTAGAAAAATAATATCCTACTTTGCTTTTACTGCTTCTGTGCATGTCTGTAGTGGGTTCATGTGGTACATCAAAGGTACAAGAAATTCCTTTGCTTGCTGAAAAGATCAGCTGTTGTGTTGTTGCAGTTTTGTCGGTACAAGATGCTCCCCATGTTTATGGCCTTCTCCAAATCTATCCTTTTAGCTCCTGTGCAGATATGTTGTATATGCACATGCACACATGGAGAGAAAAGTCTACATATTTTGCGAAGGTTCGGTATCATTCTGTGTTTGGCTTGTTCTTAATGCCTTCTCTAGCCGGCTGCTACTGGCCACAGTTGGAATCAGGCAAATGAGTTGGACAGATCTTTTACAACCTTTTCTCTTGTCAGTTATCACTGGTCATTACCTGTTCTTCTTGGTATATTTGGAGCTAGAAGTGTTTGGTGTTTCTCCTTTAGAAGCAAGTGAATTTCTTTTCAGACACCTGCTGTCATTTCTGAACTCTTTTCAGCACTGCTAAATGCACCAGTCTCTGGAAACTGGAGGGTTGCATTGCAAATCGCACTTCAAATCTTAACAAAAGCTGTAATAAGGTAACTTGCAACTTAGAAAGTGATTTTAGTCATTGAGATTACATAGTCATTCAGTAACTTCTGGCAGACAGTCTTGACACCTCCTTTATGAGCTGATTTTCTCTCTTTAAATAATGTTGATGGAAAAGAAGCAAAGGAGAGGATAGCAAGCTGCAGGCACTGTCAGCAGCTGCAATGGATACTTTTTGAACAATGATTTTTTTTTTCATGTATGTGAAGAAAAAGAAACCCAACGGTTTCAGTTCCAGGCAAGGCAGTCTTCAACTGATCATTCAATCCAGTTTACTTGCTGGAGTTGCTGCTGCTGCCTTGTAAGTAGCAACAACCTCCAATAGGAAGACATTGTTAAGGCACTCCTTGCTGGTGAGACTGGAGTAGAGTTCAGAGTATTTTAGAGCTGGAGCCCAAGAAAATTAATCTGTCCTGGTTTTTAAAGATTCAGCTGCAGTGTCTAGGTTTTTGCAGCCAGGAGCAAAGGACCACCCATCTGAATGCGGATGTAATCCAGTGGGTTTTTTAACTCTATGCAGTAGCTCACACTGGATGCTAAAAAAATAGGAACAGTGTCTGGAGCTGAAACTAGAGACAACTGGAAGATCAGTAGTTCTTCATTTTAAAAGTCCCAATGTTGGTAAAGGAGGGGGAAGAAAACCAGAACATTGTTAAATGCTCAGGTTAAGATTTGCACAATTTTCAGAGAAATGGAGCATACATAGGCAGTAAAATGGCAAGAGACCACATTATTTTTTTTTTATTATTTGTTTTTTCTTCTTGGAAATTCTTCTTTTTAAGTATTTTTTTTAAAGACAGAAATAAAGAGTCACTTTACTTTTAGATTCGTTATTAATATATAAATGTAAAGCTCCCACTTATTTGAGAAAGAGGCAAACTCAATTTAACACAGAGGACACCGAGATGATTATTTTTTCTACAGTTCTAAATCCCTCCCTAGGATTTAATTAATTGCTTTTGGTTGAAGACTTTATAGTTTTCTTTGTTTATTTAACAATATTAAAATGGTCAACAATGATCCTTTTTTTCAGATCAACTTACTTGATGTCTCCACCAAAGACTGGTGTCCAAGCTTGAAATAGAGATTAAATCAGTATTATTCATTAAATGGGAAGAAATTAAGCCGTTTATGGTTATGGATAGGAAGATTTCCCAACTCTGCATTGAAGCTGTATTGTTCATCACTGGACAATCAAGAAACGTGTTGTTCTTCATGCCTAGCATCAGCCATCCCTGTGGTGTGAGAAGATAATATCCTCCTGCTCCTAAACATAAGGGAAAGGGAAGCTGTAACTGAACAGAAATGAAGCAGAGAGATTCTGAGCACTAGGGCAATGACTTTATCACAAGACCATCTGTTTTAAAACAAGAAGGCACAAGTCATTATGACAACAAGAAAAAATTAGCTCCTGTTATTTCCTGTTCAGAATTTCCTCTAACAATGAATTAACCTCTCTTTAAGAGAAATAAAGATAGGCAATCTTAACTGAATGCTTCCATATTCCCTTGTTTACCTCTGAAAATTCTAATTATTCATTTAACTGTGGGGCACTATGCTGGAGACATAGATCAAAAGAACTCTTTCCTGCTAACTCGTTAGATTTGAAAGGTTGAGACCAATACACTGGAAGGTCCAGACTTTCAAATATATCTGCAGTTCTGAGTACAGAAAAATGTTTTAGAGCTAATGCCTAATTTAACAAATGAACCTGATATTTAATATATTATCTGAGTTTGTTAGTAAGACAAATAATATTTATGGAATATTTTCAAAGAGGGGGTGAAATATTTACTATATTATATTTGAAGATGTGTGGATAGTATCCACTTTTCTGCAGTGATTGAAGGGTCTTTCATGTAATCTTTTCAGTTCTTAGGGTTGTTTTTTTTCTGTTTCCATCTGTAGTAACATGAAAACAAGAAGCTGATTTTCATTATTAGCAACGAATCTTAACTGCATTAAAGACATGAAGTCTGTTTTTTACTGAAATCACATGCCTTGGATGGGAATGTTCTATCCAGAACCATTTGACTCTTTTGTGGAAGGGAAGAACTGTTCTCTTCCAGTTCTCTCTCAGAAGGCGTTAACAGCCTTTTGATGAGAGAGATAGTGCAACTGAGTTACTGGAATCAGAACCTGGCATCTGAGGCACGAATCCACTTGACCTATCATGACAGCCAAAGAAATAGCCAAGGTAAGAAGTCCTGCATACAGCTATCCTGGGTGCAGTCTTCTACAGAGAAGGGGGGAATATGTGCCAAGGCCATGGGCAGTTTCTTCAAGCACTGAGGTTTGCAGATCAGCTCCATGGCTTCTGTGTTGCCTGTACTAAAAATACTTTCCCCTACCCTTATGCCAATGCATCTGTGTACAATCTAGTTCCAGATTTAACACCTGAATACCGCACTTAAGATTTATTTCTTTTCCTAATGATGCATACAGACTAAAATTAAACAGTCTTACTTGCTTATTTCTGCAACATTTGTGCCAGCGCTGCTTTTTTTCTTCTGCAAACTGGGGTTTCATAGGGCTCCTGTATGTCCCAGAACATGGAATGATTGGAAAGAGTTCTTAAAGAAACTCCAGTGCAAAACACTGTAGTGTTAAAATACTGGAAGGATCATTGTTTGTGCATTTTTATTCCTGTCCAAGACAAGTTCATAATGTGGTGGGTCCTATTTCTCAAAAAGTGTGCATTGTTTAGCTCTATAATTATATACATACTTTCTTCCCTCTGTTGTTTCTCTCAACAAAGCATTAAATACTGTGATTTAACAATGCAGTTGGTAAATCACAACCTATTTCATATCAGCTATCATATCAACTTCTTAGGTCATGAACAATTCCCAAAACAGAGTGGAGCCACTGTAGTTTTTGTAGTACTTTCAGAAATAAAAGATTATTTGTAAAATTATTGCATTCATTTCTATAGTTTCAAAAGAAATAATTGTGTGTGTTTGCACATATGGCCTTCTTATAAAGAGGAAGTTCACTTTTCTGTCCAGTTTTGATGCTGAATTTCCATATGGATATGGAAAAGGCATTATCAATGTACATTTTTGTGTCCCTTCCTGCAATATTCTAGTAAAGTTTTAACACTGAGGAAGGGCTTGGAAAACTTTGAGGTTTTACGTCTAAACAATTCAAGACACAGAACTGGTATTTCTCAAGAAGAAAGATTAATTTTTGCAAGAAACTGTAAACATTTCACTGTGATTAATAAGCAAGGTAATAAATGGAAGTATCTTTACCTCTTCTACTGTTCATTCAATAGTCTGCATAGATGTGTCCTTGTGGGATAAGCCAGTGCTGGCAATTTGCCTTATTATGACTGCCAGTTTTCCACTGACATGTTCAAAATTTTGAGATACACACATCATTTCTTAGCAGAAAGCTTGACACTTTTGTTGCAAGTGTTTTGCATTTGAAGTGTAAAATAGAACTGAAACTGTGAAATAGTTATTAATTCAAAAGGAAATAATCTCACATAGTTTTAATTTCCTGACATAACCATAATTTTCTATCTCATCATCTGGGGCTGTTACACATATTTATGTCTGTGATGTCCCTATTGTATGAGAAGTTGTTCCATTTCTCCCTGGGGTAACCTATAGGAAAGATAGAAAATCCTTCCCTTTTTACCAGCCACAAATCTCGGAAGCAGTGTCAAGGTGGTGGCAGTCTGTCAGCATTACAGACCATCAGGTTCTGAGAAGGAAACAAAAGAAAAATTAAGACAAAAAGGCCGATGGTAGGAATTGGTACTGCTATTTGCCAGGTCCAACAGCATCAAATAGCAGTTCCTGATGGGGGCTTTTAGGGATTTCTAAATTTTCTTCAGTTTAATTTCCTGAAGTATATTAAGCCAAGGGGATTTTTAAAAAAAATGTCTCATAAAGAACTGTGAATGCCAAAATATCTGTTACCTTATCTATCTAAAGTTTTTTCATGCTCTTCTATTGATGATATTTCACTTCAGGGAGTAAATTGCAAAAAACCAATCCTCCTTGTTTTCATACTAAATGAAACACATTTTGTATACTATAAAGAGAATGGTTTAACTTTCAGAGAGATTTTTTTTGCTTATTTAGAAAGTGTCAGGGGGATTCATGAGTGCCAGAGATGCTGCTATGGAGGAAGAGAAGAATCTGACCCTTATGATGAGACTGAGATAGTGCATGGTGAGGAGCAGAGGGAGTGCATCTGAATTTTTGTGGTTCAACTCTGAGGCACAAAACCTTGGGAAACTCAGTTAATAAAGTCTATTGATATAGGCTTTCTGTTGATTACTGAGTCAAGGATATTAACCTTACTCACTTTACTCACCCTGAGGGTCAGTCACAAAGCATTTGTGACTATGTCTATATAAATAGACAAACCTGTATTTAGACATATGCAAAGTAAATCTTCATGTGCACAGGGCTTTGCATGCAATTCACAATGGAAAATGCACTTAGTGCACAATTCCTGTTAACAGTGGCATAGATGCTCACTCAAAATAGTCATAGACAAAAAATATCAGTTATAAACTTTCAGGCTCAGTGGTAGATGGAGACATATTGTGATGATTTGTGCTGCAAAGGGGCCTCCACTTTTTTATAGTTTTTATGCCAATATCACTTTACTGAAGCTATTGAAAAGCCAGCAGAAATCTGTCAGATGGAGACATGTAACATTCCAGATGCGGCTTAGAGGAATGAGTGCAGGAAAAGCAGCAGCAGTAAAATCGCACAAAATTTTATAGCGACTGACAAACCACACAAAAGGGGTGGGTAGAGGGAGAAAAATACTCTGCTCAGGTCATACTCAATACTTGCAGAAATGTATGCTCTAGTCTGCAGAGACTATCAGCCAGTGTCTGAACCACCTAAGATGCCTGGCAGGATACCCTGGGGAACTGCTGTGCTGTGTGCATCAGAAGCCAGCTGCTAGGCTTTCTTTGTTGCTGTACATTTTTCACTATATAACTATAAAACCAGAAAGCCAAATTCTTGCTTCACTTGTGCAAAGGCAGGATGAAGAGTTTGATGTATGCATAAAATACAGCAGTTATCTTCCTCAGAGTGAGTTTACAGAGATGGCAATTTTCACTTACATTCCTTTTGCTTGGGAGATTTTTCTCTTTTTCTGTTTTCTTAATACTCTCAGAACAGTATGAAGGCCACTGATTCATGTTCATACCTAAGAAATACTGAGGGTTCTTAAAGATGAAAACAGAAATTATTTGAGATTGTTAATATTGAGCTGAGGGCAACTGTTAAATTGTATTTCCCAAAGGAATACTGGTCATCAAAGTTTGGCCATTCCATTTGGTCTGTGTACCACAGTGCCACATTGGCAGATGTAGCTGTAAGTAAAGATCTATTTCCAGATGTGTGAGACAGAAGATGTTATGGTAAATAAATGGGGGCGAGGAGGGGAAGGCAAGAAAACCCACCACCAAACCCAACCAGAAATGGCATTTAATCATCTGAGTAGGTATCTACACCTGGCTTAACTTTTTATACATTCTTTTCAGTTAGTGTAGAAAACCAGTCTTTTCTTGGAACTTTTTTCTTTTTTAAATTTAGATATATAAAATAGGACAAGCAAAGCTGAAAAGCTCATGCCCAAACCAAAAGAAGTATGCACTGACAAAACTGTTCTTTTGGATGCAGAGGGGAAAACATCACTCCTGTTGTGATCTACTCAAAAGTGAATATAACATTATAAATATTCCATGTTTTTCTGGTATAGCCTTTAAGTGAGAACATTTCTCTTACAAACTCCTAGTGGGATATAAATAAAATCATTCTATAAAGGCTTTTCAAGGTGCACTTAATTTTATCCAGAAGAACAGGAGCAAGCATTTGTTTGACTGTGTAGATTCAGGAGAATTCACTGCCTGTCTTCACTGAACTGTCTTCATCCAAGTTGAACTTGTGTTTGACTCACATCCCTGCACTAAGGCATTTGAATAGAATGACTCATTAATGACCTATTTCTGAGTTTAAGCAAAAAAACTCAGACCAGACAGAAAGACCCAAATGCTTGTGATTCTGGATCCTAGCAGCTGCATTCACCTGACACTGATAATTTTAGAGGTATTAACTATATTGTAATAGGTACAAGTCATCTCCTAAAAATTTAGTATTGCTGCTGTCATATATAGGCCATTGCTTGGATATAAGAAACCTCATCACTAAACCAAAAATCAGTTCTGAGTAACTATTCCAGCTGGCTCTGCTTGGAGCAGGGGGGGTTGGGCCAGACATTTTCCAGCAGTCCATTCCCACTTCAGCCACCCCATGACCCTATAGAAAATGATGGAAAAATAAAGGAGCTCTTACACAGACTGCTAGAAGCACTGGATTCAGCTGCTTCACTGTTAATGGCAAAGATTCAACAGCAAATTAGACTGAGCAAGAAAATCTGTAATCAGTGGTGAACTTAAATCTGATTTTAAGACAGTGATATGTGTGAGGCTGTACAGTTATCTTACATTTAACCTGTATTTAGTAGCACATGCAGACTATCAAATTACACAGATTGAAGGAAGACGGGGTCCTGATTACTCCTGACAGATGCAGGAAGTGAGTGTAGTCCTACTTAGACCAGTAGACGTTTAGAGCCGGAACTGGCTCTAACCACTAACAGAACTACCTGAGTGGTCCCAAGATACCTGCTTTCCATCAGAAAATTAGACACTTGGAGAGCATCGTGACGACACATCTTCGCAAGGACTTCCACCTCTTTATTCCTCTGACTGAAAATTATTTGCCTTGACAGTAGTTGAAATAAGAAAAGTTTAAAACAGAAAAACAATAAACCCAAACAGTCAAAAGAAGTAAACCATTAAGGATACAGAACATGCTTTGTATCAATTTTACTGTGAAAACTGAAGTAGGGTTTTTACAAAGCCTAGTTTCTCAAAGAAAAGAAGCTGGCATGACCATGCTCTCCATCTGTCTATCATCTGCTAGTAAACGACTTACAGAAGTTTTAAGCTCATTGGACAGATTTTTAATTGACTTGACAGAGCTGAATTTGACAGACATTTCGAATATTATAAAGTGCATATGATTTTTGTGCCAATAGGATTGATTAAGTTTTCTCTTCCATGTGGACTCTCTTTTTACTAGTAAGTTACAAAAAGACTGAAACCTTTCCTCATAATTAGCAGATCTCTAATCTCTTTCTCTTTGATGTCTTATAAAGCTCATGAGGAATGAAAATTCAGCTAAAAGACACAAATGGATTGGAAGCCAGTCATTAGCTCCAGTGCCCATGGAGTTGCTTGCATCCCTGGAAGTACCTCAGAACCCTCATGAGTGGTCNCCCCAAGCTGTAATTTCTTTGTTCTGTGTTAGTACTAGTCAAGCCTCACAGATAACTTGCTAGGTACTGCACAAGCACAGTTTGAGGTGCATTTTGTTGTCCTGGAAAATCTGTTAAGTGCCCAAGATAGACTAAAGGTACACATGTTCAAGCCTGTGTGGAAGTCATGAGTGGAGGGAAGGGCAGATGGAGAATAGCGGAATAGGTAGGTTGAAGGGGTTTCCCCAAATTTCCCCAGAAGGTCATAGAGGAACAGAACACAGTTTTCCCAAACGCCAAGTTTTGTTCTCTCCCATTAGTATTTAATGGGAAATCTTAGGCAGGATTTGAAAAGTTGTGAGGAGTGAGTTTAGTTTGTCCTCTAGCAGGTAAGATCTTTTAGACTAATTATGTTCCTTCATGCCGTTGGACATTGACACGGTCTACGGTAATACAGATAAAAGTAAAAGGTATGCATTCAGGGGGAAAAGTAGAAAAAGATTTAGGGTGAAAAAAATCATGCTACTTCTATTTCAATAAAAAATAGTTTTATACTATATCAAATCATTGCTGTAGAATAGGAAGATCCATGGTCCAGATCCATGCTTCCTCCTCAAGACAGGGCAACTTCTACCCAACCCATTCCTGATAGATTATTTTCTTGGTCTGTTTTTCAGAGAAGGAATTTCACAACTGCCCTAGATATATTATGCTTAACCACAGCTACAGACAGACGAATTTCCCTAATTCATGAAGCATTTCTAGCTGCTCTTTGAACCAATTACTTCTTGTCCTATCCACAGTGAACACAGCAATACTTCACTGCCAAACTCTGTGGCAACCTTTTGCATATTTGAAGACCTATTTTTTTTAATATCGCTTCCTCCTGTGCAAGCCAGTATCAATTTATTCTCATAAGTAACACATTATAGGGCCCAAAACGCCTTTCTGATTTTCCACTGTAGTGTTTTCAGGTGTCCTGTATTTTTAACATGCTTGTTAAAAAATGCCCCAAATCTGATTAGAAGCAGAGCAGAAGGATTGCATCATGTGTCTTGCAAAACCACTCTCCAGTTTATAAATATCCAGTATGAAGTTTAATTTTTTCAGAAGTTTATTTTGTGGTCACTTCTCATGTACAGTACTGCCCAAATTTTGTGCAACCTACTTTCTGTTTGGACAGTTGGTTGCTTTTCCACTTGTCTGTATCAGTTGTCCCCTGCTATGGGAGTACTGGAGGAATGGTTGGCTCCTTTGAGAGCAGGATGGATTTGTTCTTTCAAAATCTGGATGTCCTTTGCTGCCGTGATTCCACTCAGTGCTGTGAGTTCCTTTCTGAACCAGCATGGACATAGGGTAAAGAAGCAAAAGTGTGTAATGTTGATTTCCTTTCTATTAATGAACTTAACAAAGCAACTGGTCTCTGTGAAAAGTTTTTCCAGTTTCCACATGGATAATTAGGTAAGGCATGGCTACAGATGCTGACTAGGTCTCTTTAAATACTTCTTGCAGTTTCTGAGGTGCTTCATGGTAAAAAGGCGCTTTCTTTAATCAAGAAGTAATTCTGCCTTAAAAGATGGGCATTGTTTCAACCCAGCAATCCCAGTGTGGAACAGCTTATCCCAAAGAAGGAATCTTATTTGATTTCTGACTACAAACTAAATCAGATTAAAGAACTCTCAGGGAACAGCTACCTAATTAGCACTGTTAAGCTAACACTACTGCATCTATTGACTATAATACCAATGATTATCCTGGGAGAACATGAATGCTGTGAAGAAACTGTGCTATTATTCCTGAAATGCCCTTTACAGTTTTGGCATCACAGTAGGTGGACATAGAAGAAGTAGGAATGTCCCCAGCAGATCCTGCTGGCCAAAGATTTCAAATTGCAAGCGCATACTGTGTGTGCGTACCAATAGGGGAGTACACATATGGACAACTACATGAAGTGGAAATAAATGTTTCAGCAGGCACACTTCATAACAGTAGTGAGAATCAGAACCTCATGTTTGCAACTCTTCATCACTTCTGTGTGGAAATATCTGAAAGCCTTAATTGTCCACGGACCTAATCATGAGGTGATGATCAGTGCCAACAAAGTGCTGAGAGCTCTCAGCTCCCACTGCAGTCAGAGTGGGGACATGAGGATACTTGGTACTTCACAGCAACGTCAGCATCATCCTGCCTCTCCAAACACATGCTGTTTTCTGAAGTTCCTGCCTGAGAACAATTGTTCCTAAGCAAACAACAGCAGCTCAGCTGGAGTCCCAGCTGCACTCAGGCCGATAGCCTCAAATCCCTAGTGTTGCTTCGAAGCGATCTCTTTCTGGCTCTGGTGATGAATCAAAACATTTGATCTGCAACTCGCAGAAGACCATTCTTTCCCCCATCCTCCTGTGCCTTTCCCATCGCCTTGAATTGCATCTCCTACCACCAGTGTGCAAGGGAAGCCAATTCTGGTGATGTCAACAGGACTCCTCCAAGCAGACTACGTGTCGTGAAAGAGCTGCTCCTCCTTAGAGACCTGGAGCAGCGCCTGGAGTGAGCACAGGCTGCCAGCCTTGGAGAAACATTCCTGTTCTTGAACAGGGTCAAGGGGCAGTGGCGGCCCAGTGATTCATCAAATCAATCAGGCACCAAGGAGCAATTCCAGCAAAAGAGTCCAAAGTAAACACTCTGATTCTGAGAAGGATAAATGACTCAAGAAGCCAAAGGAGTCCTTGAAGAAATGGTACGGTAATATTTCATTAGACCACCTATTGCCACAGTTAAACAGCTCCATTATGTATAAGCATAAGGTGATGAGGTCTTGAAAAATAGAGAAGCCCTGCAGGAAGGATGAGATGTTTTCTCACTCAAAAAGCAGATTTAAAAAGAGTTTCAGAAATCCTAGTCCTGAAGCTTGTAAAAAAAAAAAAATGAGGCAATTTTGCCTACAAGAATTCTTTGAGGTGATTGATCTTTCTGAACATATATTGACATTAGCTGTTTTGGGTTCTTTCTAATACACAACAAATGTTTACTGATGCCAGGACTATGATAATGGGATTACTATCAGTGTTTTAAATCCCATAACCAATGACAGTGTGTACAGTATATTATTTTCATTTTTTACTGGTAGCTAAGGTGTTGTGCAATTTGATAGAAAGGACATGGTTTTTTTAATGCTACTCTCTTCAAAATCTGTTAGGCTAGATTTATTCAGAAAAGTGAGACTCTTTGAAAGCTAAGTCCCATATTACAAAATTCATGGTTATCTTGTGGTCCTAATGCTCGTCGTCCAGACCTTTGACTACTGTCTTTCTGACAGTGTGGTGATTTTAAAGGGTACAACAGCCCAGCCTCCCTCCATTTTGACCCCTAGGAGAGAGGGACGGAGGGAGGTGGGTCCTGAAAAATTGTTATTCAGATGCACTCAAATGTTATTCTGAACTTCTCTTGTCTGAAAGACTTGGCAGGGCTTACTCTTTTGTAAAACTTGAGGTAATTTGTGGTTCATACCAGATTTGGTGGTCTTTTAGTGAAGCACAAAAGCAGGCCTGCCAAACCAGGTGGTTCAGAGATGCAAAGAGTGTGTGAAAGGTTTCTGTCAGCCATACAGACAAGTTACAGTTGCATTTATGTTCACTCTTCAGAAACCAGGAAATCAAATGTGTAATCCCACATAGGAATTAGAGCCAGGATTTGCATCTGTTCCTTAGAGCTATTTTCCCTGCTGCGCTCTTTCAATACCAAGCTTTGCCTTCTAGCAGGACAACAGCCATCCCACGGCATGGATTTCTGTTGCTTCTTCACTAGGGAATTAAATAGGACCTGCTGTGTTGCAGTGTAGCTTCAGCTTTGCTGGCATCCCACTGGAAATGACCTTTGGCTTTCTCAGACAAGTTATGATATTGACACAGGCTGTGCTGGTTGACTGGCTTCATCCTTTTCTTTCAAGAAGTTCTGTAATAGAGAAACATCAGTGATTTTTTTTTTAATGTTGTGAAAATTGTTTCCCCATTTTTCACGTTACTCACCTCTGCTCTTACTGGTGCACTCTCAGAAGTGAAACCTCAGCCCTACTGTTATGTTTGGATGGATGGAGGAGTCACTCTGTATCCCAGCACACCTGTCAAAAAGGTTGTGAAAGGGTTGTGTATGAACCAAGGATTCCGCAGCAACGAGGTGCAGCTGCAGATCAGTGGTCTCACTGTGTTCTCAGGAGTGCAAAAAGTCTTTGTAATAGTCTCTTCCCAGTGCAAAATACAATTAATTTTGTAACCATATACATTTATACTGTTAAATCAAGACATATTAAATATATGTTTCTATGAACTTGTGGCTTAGGACAGTTCTGCCATGCCTAATTTCGGTGAGATGGTTCCTACCTATCAATGATACTTAACAAGGTATGTTAAGGTGTTTCAGCACCATTTATAGTTTCTACGTGACAAGAAAAGTGCTTGATACGAGCACCAGCTGATAAATAGCCTGGACTCAGATTATGAGCCTGTAACCAAAGAGCTCTGTAGGCAGGGGTGGGATTGGGATTGTAGGGACTGAAGAATTGGGTAACAGGGAAGCCTCTGTGAAAACTGTCGTTGAATACTGGCTGTTTGATATTTAGATACAAGTGGATAATAGTAACCAGGAAACATTTTACATATTTTACTAGATGCCCAAAACCAAAGATGCAGACACAGGACATTGATTTTCATTTTTTAAAATAGGACTAGTTTGACTGGAAAGTAGAATTAGCTACATGTGCTTGCAAAAGACATGGATGCATGACTACACATGATTTTCTTTTTCAGGTCAGTGGATGAATTTTCAGGTGTTTCACACATTCATGAACTTGACATGACAGGACATGCCCATATTATCATAGAAAATGTCACACACAATTAGTGCAATTTTATATTATTGAAATGAACATAATATGGATTGAAGTTTAGACATTGGAAAAGAAACAAAGGGACAGAAGAATTTACAATTAGAATGAAACATTAAATAGATTTTCTCATTATTGTATAGGCACCTATATCATAAGTGAGTAACAGAGAAGAATTAGGTGGTCATTTCTAATCCAGGTTTGGGTGGAAAAATTGGTGTTGTCATACACAAGACAGAACTAACTCTGATTGTATCATAGATATTTACCATTAAATAGTAGATATTTACCACTGTGAAACTGGGTAAAAGACTTTCTTCTAGTAAACGCTGAGTAGTAATTTAGGACTTCTATGTCTTCCCCTGTTTTCTGCCAATCTCAGTTTGTTTAATCTTTCCTCTTAACTCAGATTTTCCAGGCAGTTGATCAGTTTTCAACTATCTCCAATTAGTTCGCATCTTTCTCGAAATACAGAGCCCTACCCCTTACATAGCTCTCCTTTAAGCAGTGTCTGCACAGTGCAGCAGGAAGCAGAACAACTTCATTTATTTTGCAAGCTGGATTCTTATTTGAATATGCAGACATGCTTTGTTTGGGTTTGTTTGACTGGTGTTTTTTTGCATCTGTATAACAATGCTGACAGATTCATCTGGTTAGTGTTAGTCTCACTTCACATTCTTTAGTAGTTGCTCTCCATGTCTATGTCCGCTTGATTATTTCTTTCAGACACTACCTATTGCTTGTTCTGATGAATTTCATCCAGATTTTGTTTGAGAGTAGCCTATATCTGTGATATGTAACTATTGAAATTAGTATAGTGTGTTCTGCATTCTGCATGAGTTAATTTGGTTTCTAAAAAGGCATGTAATAACACATCAGCAACAGATGTGATAGAAAAAGAAGATTTTTCTTTTGTGACTTTTGAGGTCACAAACCATGTTTCAGCTGCACTCCCTACTATGCAGACAGGAAAATGTTTCTCTTTGCCAGAGTTCCTTAGTCTGATTTACCATACTCTTTAGTCTAGGTCTCCTTTGTTTATGAAAAATTACCTTGCTGATTCCAGTGTTTGACCTGAGGTATCCTCTTGTGCACTAGTGCAGAAATCAGACTTGCTTCCAAGAACAGTAAGATTTGTATAGCTAGATAGATTGAGAGTTTTTGGCAAAAAGATGCCCTGACAACTGACAGCTGGAGAAAGCACTGCGTAAGTGCTTCAATAAACTTTGTGGGAGGGGGAGGAATGGCTACCATCTGAAAATACATCTTAAAACTTAACCAGTCTTCAGCACTAGGTAAAAAAGAGTGGCATGTCTGGGTTTCTGAGGCACCCTGGAGCAATACATTCTCTTCCTATAAAATTCTCTGCTCCCATTTATCAGGACATGATAAGACCTTTTTTTCATTATCTTCATGTCTCAAGCAGATTAAAATTATGTGGAGAATCTGTAGTATGCACTTCTACTCATTAACCTCCCAAGTTGCTTCATAAGCACACAAACACATCATACTGTGAGGGGATTGTACAACGCTATTTATTAATTCATCTTAAGTCTATAGTCTCAAACTTCATGATCTTTGGAAATCTATTCAAGGGCTATAACCCTTGTAAGACCCCAGAACTCTTTTCTCATGGCTAGTGAGGGTTAGATAAACCACAGTGGGGTTCTGTTATTTATCTATCTTGTATTTGTTTTATTTACTAATTTTTTGATTCACTCCCCTTGAACCTTTCAGAATGAAATAGTATTGCTTAAGTCAAGGAAAAGGAAATGCAAGCCAAGGTTAAGGAAAGAAACAGGAATATTTATAGTTCAGACAATTCTGTAATTGTTTTGTCTGGGTCAATATGATCTATAAAAGCTTCCTTGGCAGTGAAAAATGAAAAATTTTGGTCAAATCTGATTAAATTTGTGCAACAGTGATAGAAGAATTAAATCCTTCTGTCTGATCGACATATTCTTCTCTTTAGTGCATTATTGTTCTGCTTATTGTTTGCAATGCAATGGTCTTTGGAGGTTCCAGTGGTCATTAGGGCCCATTCTGTCAGTAGAAGGTAAGAGACAGTCTTCCCTTGAAAGGTCCTGTAATGGAAACAAGCATGCTCAGGAAAGGGTAGAAATGAATAACCCACACAATGTTTTGCAAATCTGTTGTTTGAAATTTTTTTTTTTTAGTCATTCCACTTTTTATCTGCTGGTGGGTTGGGCTAGAGTTTATTTACTGTATCTTAATATATCAAATGTGAGCTAAAATGGTGGATATAAAAGGAAAAAAATTAGATAAAGCAAAGGCAGAATCAGGTGAAAGTAGGGTGGGTGATGATGGGGAACTGATGTCTCTCTAGCCAGAGAGGTAAGCTCGTTAAGGAACAGAAGGAAAAAGTTAACAAGGTAGAGAGCATATTTTCACAACCATATCAGTTCCTGAAGATCCCTCAGAAGAATTTTAGTGCTGGAACCAAATCTCTGTCCAGTTTTTCTCTCTATTGTACAACTCCCTACAGGGCAAGAGTAGAATAATGCCTAATTCTACTGTTAACCTTGTCTGTACACCTTCAGTGAGTGAAGGAGAGGGACTATTGTTTTAGAAAATCACTTTATTCCCTCCTCACTCTATCTGCTGAATTTTCCAAGGTGTAAGTGAAAACCCTAGGGAATGAACTCAGACTGACTTTAGTGTCTTAGGTGACCTCAGACATGTGTGCTTCTCATGGGAATCTCCTGATCTCTCTCACTATCCGTGTAGTGGTTCTTGCTGCAGTCATCCTGGAGTGGTTCTCATGGGAATCTCCTGATCTCTCTCACTATCTGTGCAGTGGTTCTTGCTGCAGAGTCATCCTGGAGTGTGCGAACCTGGTGCCTGTGAATTAAGTGAAACCAGCAGACGGGCTCCAGAAGCACTGAACTGCTCCTCCCCATGATCTGCTGCTGCCAATGAGATTTCAGACCACAGGACAGCCAAAAACCTGCCTGCAGCCTGTGTGCTGTCCTCGAAACAAATGCAGGAATATATTCCCTCCCCGAAATGGCCGGTCTGTTTGTCCTTCTTCCACTTCTTTGTCTGCCTTTAACCTTCCAAAGAGAGGTGTTATTTCTCTGAAGGCCCACTGACGTTGAACTCAAATCTTGCTTTGGTTTCATGCTGTGAGCTAACTCCTGGGCGTCTCAGGCTTTGAGTCAGGAGGTCAGAAGTGCCCAGATGAGTCCATTGTTATTCCTAATTACTACTGGCTGAAATGTTTGCATGCCTCACACCAAGACAATATAACTTAAAGGGAGTGAAAGTAAAAACACGGAAGAGTGAAGAGGCAATAGTGCCCTCATCATCCTTCTGCTTTAGCTGTAATGTGAAGCTGAAAACCGAAACAAAAGCTTAAATAAACTTCGAATAGTAAGTTATCACTGAAATACAGTTCAAAATTCAAGCTGACATGACTAAAAAAATGTTCGTCTCTAGAGTTTGAGCTGTATGGAGACAAGATTTTGCATATTTTTTTCTCCTCTTCAGTCTTGCTTACTGCAATGATATTGTCTTTCTCTTTTACAGTAAAACTTATGAACTACTTGGGAAAATGTAAGCTTGCTCAATCATAAAAGGTAGCATCAAAACAACCCAGGCAAGTTTTGAAAAACGTGAAAAACAAACAAACAAAAATGTATCAGTCATCATCTCTGCATCTCTATGAGTCTGTAGATCAATCTATTTCACTACAAATGTGCAATTTAATAAAGGAGTCACATGATTTCTTTCATGTGCATATGGAGATTTTGTAAAACCCCCAACCAGAACAGTAGCAAAAACGAAACGGATTTTAGCCTTGGCCTATTGCTCCAAAAGCATTTGGCCTTGACTCCTGTAGCAGGACTCAGCTGGTAAGTATTCAAAATATTCAATTTTTTCTGAACTCTTTTCTTTCTGTAGTGTGTATGTTTATGCTCTGGTTTTGCATTGAACCTTATCCCCAAAAATATTATATATATTTTTGTTGCACTCCCCAAAGTTTGTTTGTCAGAATATATATATATATGTTTATGCTTAGGTCAAGCCTATGAAAACATTAGGTCATTTTCACTTTTTAAAACTTGATCAAAGTAAGCTAATTGGCACCTTTACTGGACCACAAAAAAAGGTAATTTGCAAAGTGGGCAACCCAGTGGAAATTCTCTAGTGATATATTCTACCTTGTTTATACAGTCTGTGCTGCTAAGCTACGTGATCAAATCAGATCAGCTGTGAGAAAATTTCAATTCTCTTAGTGTTAAAGTAGGCTTTCAGCTTTCAAGGCCTATATTAGCCAAACGAATTTTACTAGCAGTGAATGCCCTACTGCATTTATATGGGGTCAGGCCAATCTGTAAACCAAGTGAAAGTAAGGGAGAGGAAGGGGAAAGGGCTTGTCTGAAGTGTGAAATAATGTGATGTACACATCAGACATAAGGAGGAACCGTGAACTTCAGGAGATGGAAAAAGCCCCTGAGTAGGTACTTAGGGAATTTTTGCCTGAATTAGGACACGGGTCATTATCAACAATCCCTAACCATTGCTTACTTCTGGTGGGCTGCACAAGGCGTGTGCAAAAACTAAGAGTCACTTATGTTCCTAAATACAAGTAGGACTTAAATGTGACTAAGTAGCTTGTAGATCTGATGTGTATCCCTTTCTATGAGGACTGATTTCACCTTAGGAAGATTAAGAATAAATGACTTGCTCAAGGAAAAAAAAGTCACCTGGCTTTTCTTTATTGTTGTTTTAAAGAAAGGATAAGAATCAGGAAGAGGTCTATCACCAGAATATTATCTCCTCAGTAAGAAGCATTTCTGCACTTCATTAAGATAGAGAATTATCAATTCTGTAGCAGGGAAGCCATGTAAATGAGGCCTTCTAAGGAATGAAAAAAAAAATCAGATTTCACTGAGAACATTTGAATATTTAAAAAATATTTTGGACTTGAACATTAGAACTGGTTGGAAGACAAGCCTGGGAAGGCCTTAATAGAGACGTACTAGCCATTTTGGAAATATTTACAAATACCACATTAGCTCTACTAAACTGTAATCTGAATGACCAGGTTTGTACAGACACTAACAATATTCCAAAGAGGAGGATTTTGCCATTTTCTCTCTGTCTCTATGGACTGTTGCTAACATTACTGAGATAATTATATGAATATTATAATCTGCTCTGTAGCTTCCTAACACAACAAATGTCATTAAGAGAAGGATAAGTGTATTGCAGGTTTCAGTCTATTTTATATTCATTTGACAAAAAATATTGTAATTTAAGTCCTGACAAAATTTCTGCATAGACTTTAAAGACGAAAGACCAGAAGAGTACTTTCAGAAAGCTTAATAATTTTATTATTAAGCATCACTTTAGAATGGTTTGAATATTCTAAGAGTGTCTTTAATTTTGGATGTATATATTGTCTTTAAGAAGTTCCGTATAAAATCTGCTCAAATTATAACTAGAAGGTTGTTTCTTAACTGGCTAAAAACCTTGAAAAATGAATCACAAAATCCAGAAGTCTGTCTGAGCTCCTTCTGGCTTCAAGGTTAGCAATAAGGATTCTGGAATCACAATTCATGCAAAATTCTACTGAAAAGATTGTACACTCTGGCCTGCAATAGAGAAGAGAAGCTATTCTGTTTGAGCACTGAATTTAGATTATCAGATGCTGATACAGAGAAAGAGCAGGTATCTTGGGTAGAACAGTGTCAATTTTGCATTGCTATACCGTAGAGTAAAAGATGAATTCTGAGAAAAATTTAAAATATTTTCTTAGTCAAGTCTGCTTAAACAGAAAATGTGCTACAGTGCCCAGCAATACACTCATTTATGTGCTGTGTTAAATAATCCAGGGCATTATTGAGACTATGTGTTCCTTGCTTTGTTATGTCATCTTTTGTTTGGTAGGGTAAAAAATTCTGACTTTGAGGAATTGATTATGTTTAATCTTGTAAGTGGAGATATATCTGTTGTTTCAGAATCTCTGCATCAGCCCCTCCAAACAATTAAAAAACTCCAATCCCAACCCTAAAAAAATCTTCTTTCCTGATGTGTGTAAAGTGCTCAGAGCTAAAAACTTTTCATTATTTCAGCCATAGACTGGTCATGAAAACAATTTCATGACTTCTAGCCATGTGAAAGAACTAAGGAAGTCTGTGTCTGAACCTACTCCCTTTCTGATTCACAACAGCATTTTCCACATTCAGAGCTGCACCACATTTTGCTGTGTAGTTCCTTTTGTTGTTTCCAATCCCTATGCAAGAGGCATTCAAGGACACATAATGTGGTTTTTAAAAATGTTTGGGTTTGTAAGTTAAAAAAAAATGCTATTTTTAATAGAAGTTCTGTCCTCTCAATGCTGCAAAAGTTAGGTCATGTCCACTATATTTTTTTTCTGAGCTCCCTATTAGTCTTGGATTGCAATAAGTATTCAAATCCCTGACAATGGCTAAAGCTACTGGTGATTTTAAATGTTACTTGTGTTGTGTAGGTTTATACCAAGTGTTTGAATAGTAAGTGCAATACCTACACATACATTGCCCTGAAATGTATTCTACTTCAGGTAACTGTGCATTTCACAAGTTTAGAGTCAGACGACGAATTTTGCACAAATTTTATCTGTGGGTTTTGTACTGTGTGAAAGATGCCATGGAGGAGAGGATGGGCATGGATCCCTCATTATTCAGATCTGCTTTCACCACAAGCTTCAAGTCACTGCCTGTTTGCCTGCTCACCTGTGTTTATCAGCACTCAAAGAACTAGAATAAAATGAAGTACCTTAGACTGCTTTGTTCATGCATGCGTGTCACTTTGAGGGATTTAGAAACAATTAGTTCCTCCAAGGCAACCAAAGCCTGAAATCTAAATAAAACAAGACCGCTAACACACCTTTGCCAATAGAGTCATCTGTCTTGATGCTTCTCTGTAAAGCTATGCCTTTGATTCCATATTTGTTTGCATTATCAATGTCTACGCGAGGGAGATTTTTAAACAATGGTGCAGAAATTGCCTGTGGCGGAGGTGTGAGAATCTCTAAAGGAGCTGTATGATCCACAGCCTTATCAGGACTACCAGAAGCAGCTGGGAAGTTGGTCTTGCATAGCCATGAATAAAAACGTGGGTAATTGAGGTTGTTTTGTCCTGAGAATTCCTTGTGAGAAAGATTTGCATATGGTACAGTTGCCTAGAATACGGGAATCCCTAAAGAAAGGCTAACGTGTTTGGCTGTCTGTTACACAGAAACAAAGCAAAGCAAACAAAGCAGGAAAAAACAAAGCCTTTTTGGCAGGGGGGTAAATGAGTCATTGGGTAAAAATCCTGCATCTGGATAGCACTGTAGCTGAGACAGTTAATTACATACAAGGAGATGTCAGGATATAGCTCAGACAGCAAGAGGGAGTGGAGCAGAGGTTTGATCATGGCAATCAGCGTTCTCTCCGCTGGGAAGTGCTGAGCTTGCACGCACAGCCTGGGCACATGTCCTGGCCAGAAGAATTCAGCCTGTGGCATGCGGGCACGGAGGCCAAAACCTTGTCTGTGAACGTGGGCTCAAAGCAGAAGCAGCGATTTAGAGATCTGAAAATTCCCAAGATAAAGAGGTTGAATATCGCATTTGGAATTAACGCTTGCTCTGCTTTTAGACATTCTAATGTGAAAACAAATACTCAGATACTCAATACCTAAGTGATCAAAAGCACAGAACTGAAAAACTGAGATCTTGTCTCTAAGTGGGAAAGAAGATCCATGTATCCATTGCAATACAGCAGGGTTAAGATCAAGAAAGATCTGAGTAAACCATTCTGGGCTATGCTCAGTGAGGGTGAGATTGAGCTCTGGCTTTATTCAGGCTTCAGTATATGAACTAAAGTCTGAGCACTCACTGACAGTCCAGTCAATAAAATTAATGGAACCCACATTGAATAATTAACTTGACCTTATAGCAGATACTTGGCAATAGTTAATAGAATAACTTTCCAGACTTCATCAACATCTATACAGCTGCTTGTACATGGGGATTTAATACCCCAAGGCACCCCACCTGTCCACCAGGAAGGCATCAGTCCTCTGCAGATCCTGTAAGATATTTGCCAGCTCTGTGTGGATCCCTTGGATCCACATCTCCAATGAGTGCATCCCTCAGCACATCTCCAATGAAGAAACCTCTGTGTGGGCCGCAGAATAAATCCTTTTGGTTATATAGACTAAACCACTACTGACTATAATACCTAAGCACCAGCAAGGAACAGAAGATGCTTTTATGTAGGTGCAGCAGCTGCTAGACAGCTACTGACTGGAACATTCTGGTACTCTGTGCTTGGACACCGAATGGTTCGATTGCCTCGACCTCACTTCAGAAAGCATTGCGCGAACAGCACGCATTAGGAAAGTGATTAGGTTAGGGCTAAATATTAAATACTGTGATTCAGTCATGCTCCTGAGGCCCAGCAGACTCTTTCCTGAATGGATTAGCTTCTGTACTTTAATGAAAGACTTTTAAAAAAAATTTTCACTGCATTTTCTCCTTCCTTGAGGAAATGAGAAGTTTGTCCCTTATGAGGCACATTAGATCAATGTCTCCTCCCTTCCTTTAAACACAAATGTAAATTTCAAGAGAGATAAAAATATTTTTTAGCACAAATCAAAGCTACAACAACAAACATAGAACAAGAATATGGCTAGGCATTTTAACCTTTGCCAAACACTGTAAAATTGTTATGAAGCAAAGACTAAATATTTATGTTTGCTTCTTCTTGCTGTTGTCCTAGCATTTGGCAGATGACATGGGACATGCACAGCAGCAGCAAGAATGAACTGTGGTGGAGAATGGCTGGAGCAGGTCTCATTAGAGGAAAGGAAAGGTCCAGCTGCCTGTCCTATCAAGCCAGCCACTGAAGTTTGGTCTTTACTTTACTGTAGCCCTGCATTTGAGGTCGATAGTCAAAAGTCCATGCTGGAACTGCAATGCCTGCCAGAGATTAAATGACTACTCCAGTCCAATAACTAATTATTTGATTTCCTTTTACCTGTGTACTTTTGCACCTCTTAATCATAAATCCTCTCCTCCTCATACACCTGCTTGCCATACATTCCCAGCTTGGATACTACTACCCTCGGCCTTGTCTTTGTCCAGTTTGTATTTGCATTTTAAATCGTACTTAAAACATGCGTCTTAGGGAAACCTAGAATGTGTAAAGCAACAGGACATAAAGAGACTCCTGAACTAATAACAACCTCAGCTAAGATTTTCAGTTGAAAAATAATAGCATGGTGCTGATTTGCCAGTTTGTAGTTGGCTGCAAATGGAAGTTTTGCCAGAGAAATCAAGGTTTCTCACCCATTAAAATAATAGTTCAGAAACTTGTGAGTAAGTGGTCTGAAACCCCTATGAAGCGTTATTTTGATTGAAGTGCTTCAATTATGTTCGTAATGCTTTTTGTGTATTTGCCAAAAAACCTTTAAAATTTGACAATAAAGACACACAGTTAAATCCTGTCATCACTGGAGCTAACATCAACCTCTTCTTGACTTTCCCTAGGGCTCAAATTTCGCTCATAACTAGTATGTTTTTTTCCTATCTTGCTAACAAAAGCGATAACCCTTTATTACTCCACTGGCATGCTTTCCCATCTCCAGAGCAGAGCATGTTCCCCTGAGTTTGTTCTGGGAGGAGCCATTCTGGAAACTGTTTTCCCTTCTCTCTGGAATGAGGACTTGGGATGCTCATGTGCTGCCATCAATCTGGTGAAGCCCATATGTGTGGTCCAGGTCCAGACTATGTATTGGATAAGGGGAAGAGACATGCCAGACAGAGGAGTAAGTGGGCCAGGTGCCACATCTGATACTGTTTCCTCTTCATGAAAATCAGCGTGAAGAAGCTACGTACATAACTGTCCTGAAGAATCAGATGGTACTTTTGTTTCTCATTCTAGCGTTTAACACTCATTGTTGCCTTGTTTCTTCAGTGGAAAAACTCCACATCAAACTATGAGGGTATTATGGACCTTTCTTCTGCCATGCACTGTGCAGGAGCTGGCAAGCAAGTCCAAATCTCCTGTCTGCTGGCTCATATCCCACAGCTGCAGGAAGTCTCAAATTTTTTACACAGAAAGAATTTCTGACTCCAAAATTATTTCCAGGAGCTCTCCAGTATGGGAACTGTCTAAAGGAAAGAAAACAGCAGGAACAGTTAAAAGAACAGCACTGCATATGGTCACAATCTATGTTCTAAGTAAAAAATAAATTCTTCCATAGTGCCAGATAAAGTAATTCTGAGGGGAGATTTTTTTTTTTTTAATTCACATATATTACCAGCATTATCTCTAGTAAGAATATCTGAAAGGCTCAACTATGTCCTGCATATGAAAAAAGCAGCAAGTTGCTCATGGTGTCACTTTCCTGGTTATTTGAAATAGAAAAGTGGGCTAAAAGGTCATAATATGTTCACATAATGTTAGCTACTTATACTAACAACCTGATTTTTATTTTGCAGGGAAGATGATCCTTTGGATGATAATCCATTTTACGACCTGAGTTTAAAGTTTAGCAACTGATATGTAGCTATCATTACTAATTCATCATACTCACTTTACTGTTCCATTTGGACCCCTCATAGGGATGGTTTTGAGATTATCCCTCTGAAACATTACTGATGAGCATCAGAGGCACAGCAACAACCTCCAGGGCAAATAATTATTTTTCCTACTTATCAGTCAATTTTGTCCAAGGTTAGGTTTTCTTTAAGTTCAGTATGTCCCCTATTTCCTTGTTATTCACACACTTTCAATCCAAAGAGTCAGCAGTGATATCTAAGAGACATTCTTGTGCAGTCAGAGGAGACTATTTTATCTTCCATGCTCAGCTCTGAGTTTTTAACACAGGTGTGTCACAAAGCCTTAAGAGGAAAGAAAGGGACACTAAGAGGCAAAACAGAGCTCTGAGAGTATGGAAATAATTTTTCCTACTTATTCTCCTTCCATGATGTTTCATGTCTAAAAGCCAAAAAATGTGGTAAGAAGAAAAAACACAAAACAAAATCCGAATGCTATCTGTCCCAATCAAACAAGCCGCCAAACAAATACAAATGAATTCCAAAATATTCCATACTATGCGC
The DNA here is from genome assembly GCA_013397845.1 of Melanocharis versteri. Lineage (NCBI taxonomy): Eukaryota > Metazoa > Chordata > Aves > Passeriformes > Melanocharitidae > Melanocharis > Melanocharis versteri. The sequence goes on along the minus strand of VZTG01008989.1, from coordinate 624,108 downwards.
TCTCCAATATCCAAAAATAATACTTTACCTCATGTTTCCATTACTTCCCTTTGCAACTCAGAACTATGCTTGGCAACACACCTCTTTCCATTGTTCCTGTCATAACATTTATCAAATTACTCTTTGCACTGCAGTCACTCCTGTGTTTGAGCCTCATGTAGACAAACCTCTCTAAGATTTCAACAGTCTAACACGGGCAGTGCTGGCAAATGAGCTGTGATACTACAGATGCCAGCTTGGGAATGCCTACTAAGAGTCCAGGATTTCCTAGGCATATTTATTTTTCACCTGGAATCTTTTTTTGAAGTGGAAATGTAGTGCATGCCTAGGCTGACTGGTAGACTTTGCAGGGCAGGCAGTTCTATCTGACTTTTCATCTGCAGACCCTAGGCATTCTCTCTGTCATATGTCCTAGGATTCCAGACTGCTGCGTGCCTTGTTTGGAAGTGCTGTTCCTGCGTGCTGTGGTGGATTATCATATGCAGCCAGCCCAGCACTGTGCAACTGCACAGGTTCTGGGAAGTGCTGGCTGGATGAACCCCTTGAACGTCTCCTTCTCATGTGGGCTGCACATGCAGCGGAAGTTAAATGCCTCCCGCGCACGTCAAATTTATTACTTGTGCTCAGAAAAAAATGCATAGCAGGTCTGATTCTTGTGGATAGGCTGTTCCCTTTGTTCACTCACAATCTACTGTGTACAGGATAATATACTTCCCTAAAATGGCATGGCCTTGGACTAACATAGAAGACAGAGGCTCAGGCACATTTAACTGGGCAAATGGGGCAATTGCCTCTTTTCTGACAGCAAACACAGAACTGAGGAAGGACATGTGGAGTCCAAGCTGCCAGCACCTGGCACAGCAGGCCATTCAGGCAGTGAGCCCACAGGGTGACTTCGGGTAGCTGCATGGCCAGCGTGCATCAGGGAGCACACACAGAGCCCCAGGGGAGCTTCTGCAAAAGCTGTGGCTGTGAAAAGTCCTGGACTGAAGAGCAAAGCTGGAGAGAAGGATTCATGGTAAGAAAATACGCTGGGTTAGAAAAGGGCTTTGTTTTCAAACATTTGATTTTAACCTGATTTAATCTGGTGGTTTTGGTACATGAACACTAAAAGAAAAGTGGGATGGTTCTTCATGGAGTTTTAGACTCAGATTCTTGTCCAAGAAACACAGATCATGTATCAAGACACATAAGCATTGCTGTGTGCAGATTTCTGTGTAGGCAATCCAAAGCTAGGGATCCAAAACCTGCCCAGGTAGTGAAGCAGATACCTAACAGTTTGTCCATGCCAACTCAAGGCTTGTCCTCTGGTTTCACTACTGTCATCACCTGAGGTACATGTCCAGTTCCTTCTTCAGTCAATGGGAGGAGAGAGACTGAAAAAGACAGCAAATCAGCTCTTGGCTGTCCTTACCTGTACCTCACAATAGATTATAGAGGGAGTGAGAAGAAATGTTTAGGTTAACTTTGGTATCTGAACCATAGCTGTTGGTAGCTGAAGTCAGATGGGATGAACATTTTAAGGATCTGCTACAGATTAACTCTAGTTAGGCAACTAAGCACAGTTCAAACACTTACTTCCTCTGTCCTTCCCCAGTGGGACCAGAGAAATCATAGGAAGAGAAAAACTAAGGAAACTTATGGTTTGAGATAGAGATAGGTAGTTAAATAAGCAAAGGAAAGAGGAAGAAGAAAGAAAACAAAACAAATGATGGAAAGGCAAATTGTTCATCACCTCTCCCAACCAGATTGGTGCCCAGCCAGTCTCCAAGCAATGGCTACCATGCCAAAATCCCCCCACTTAATTTTATTACTGAGCATGATGTTATATGGCATGGAATATTCTTTTTGTCAGTTAGCATCATCTGTTCCAATTGCATCACCTCTCAACTTCTTGTGCATCACAAATTTACTCGCTGAGGTCAAGAGTTAGAAAGACTAAATCTTTAATGTTGTGGAAGAACTGTTCAGCAAATGCTGCTCTATTATAAATTCTGTTTTAGTCACAAATTCAAAACACAGCACATTACAGGCTGCTATGAAGAAAATTAACTCCATCCCAGACAGATCCAACACAGGATTAAATTGAAAGAACCTCTGTCTATGGTGAATCATGTGTGTGATACAGTCAAAAGCAAAGGTACAGGTGTGTTTCAGATTTAAATGGTGTTCTTACAGTGTCTGAAATCCTTACTCTGACAAATACAACACAGAGAGAAGTAAACGGGGAATAAATTTTCAAAAACTATATAAAACGTTTGTAACTGTAATTGGACTATGAATACATTCCACTGCTCCAGAAAAATACGCTTACTCTTCCTAGTGATTATGAACTTCATTGTAGTAGCCTTATTACTCCTCAATCTTGGCAATGCTGAGCCACTTCTAGGCAAGCACACCCAGTTCCTCCATAAATTAATCCTTTCCTAGTGCTTTGGGATGGTATTAGTGTCAAAGTAGTGACAGCTGATAAAAAGATCAGAGAAAGTTCCTTTACTCCTGACTACATTGTGGATTTACATGGATTATATAAAAGTGAACAAAGGACAAAAGGGTAGACGGGTTTGTACAGGTATATCTTTGTACAGAAGCTGAGCTAGGCCCCTCTTTTTCATTTACTCTTTAGTAATAACATAATGGAGGAAGTGGAAAATGACCAGAGTGATTATTGGAGAGGGGAGGATATGATTAAAATGAATTCCTTTTTCACAAAGTCTGTACGTGTTGCCATGTTCCCTAGCAGTGCCGGGGACAACGCACTTCAGGCTGCTGTGTAGTCATTTGAAATCTGTTGGATGTATGAAAGAACCAGTTAACCCCAGAAAAAAAGCTCAATTGCAACAGACGGCATGAAGCAAAAAAATGGGAAGAGGGTTTTATTAATATTATTTAGAAGCAAATATATAGAATCAAGTTGCTTTGATTATTCCTTTTTTTGATTATCATGCAGGTGACACGATAATCATGGTTACAGAGAGGAGTTGTGGCCATGTTGTTATTCTATACCATCTACATTATCTCTGGGGGTGCGGTTTTGTCAGGAAAAGCCCGATGCCTTTTACTGGAAGTTGGCCATTTTGCCTCACTCTGAGAAGGTGTCAGCATCAACCTCTGTAGATTTGATCCCTCTCCTGTCCTGCTGGTCCCCCACTCCGTTCTGTCTGGAGCGTGACTGCGAACTTTTAGCGCTGAAAGAGACAGGCAGAACCATGATAAATCGTACTGCTGAAATGACAGCACCAGCAGGGAAGCTGCTGGCAGTGGTGGGGACAACGCCAACCCAGTTGAGTCCAGCTGAGCCGAGCAGAGCACAGCTCAGGGGGGCAGCAGGAAGAGCAGCAGTGACCTGCAGGGTGACCCCACATTGTGGCGGAAAGTTAGCAGCGACAGCGCGAGCACCTGTGCAGAACTAGCTTGGCAGAGTGGTGCCATGACTCCTGCTTGGATGATGTAGCTTCTGGTGGTTTGTTTATCTCTGCTTTTCCTTATTTTGGGCTGGGGGTGGGAAACGTGAGCCACTGCATATTGCCTTCTTTCCCAAATATCATGTGGCATGGTAAGGGAATGGTTGCCATATTGCCTCTGTCTGGGAAAACCACACAGACCTAACCTGCAGGGAACGTCTGTCATCTTGCTTTAGTTCCTGGTGGTGAATACCTTTTTGTGGGTAAAAACATTCTCTTTTTTTTGGTATACTTTTGCTATTAATACTGCTCTTGTTACTGTGCGTGTCTTGTTCCACTGCTTTGTGCTTTTAGTAAATTGTTTTCTCAACCCATGGCCTCTCCTCTTTTTGTCATAATCTCTCCTTTTCTGTCCCTCCCTTACTGGGAGTGGCAGGGAAGAGGTGTGGCTTATTTGGAGTTTAGGTTCCTCTTATGTTAAAACCAGCACAGCTACCATTGCTAATTAAATAACATGTGATGAGGAAAACAAACTTATATAAAGACATGTTAACTTGTTAGTTTGATAAATTGCTTAGACAAGTGTCAAATTTTTTGTTTTGGTGTCAGTTGTACACAATTTTGTCATCTGTTCCATTTTCCCAATTTCATAGGTGGCTCTGTGGTTAAAGAAATGGAATATTCACCATAAAGTTTGTCATCTGTGGAGTTCTGAAGTATTTTAGCATGAACTTACTTCTTTGTCTCATTGCTGTCCATTTTTCAGACAGTTACATTCATGTGTCTCTTGTCTCTGCACTCATATTACAATAGCTTCCTTGACACTTCTGATATTCTGATATTACTATTACTTGCATTTTAAAACAGGTGATTCAGTTATTTAATGAAACAAACTTTCACATCACCACAGTAATACAAGTTAATGAGAATTATGGCTTCTGAACCCTTAGAAAATGTAACTGAAAAGTTTCTGATGATAAATTATAATGTTGAAAAATGGAGAAGCTCAAATTGATACTCAGATTTGGTAACCTATTAATTATGGCAACTTAGACCCTGAGTAAATCTGAACTTCATTGACTCTTTACAATGAGATAAACCAGGACTGGACCATTGTACTTTCCTATTTTATTATATGAGATCTTGTGATCTCTAATTGTAATCTAAGGTTTCAGTAATAAGTAATTCTAGCAAATTATCTTGAAGCTAACATCAATTAGTGGATATGATTCGCATATTAATCAGTTCAAACCCTATAAAATAATGCATTCCTAGGAAAAGAACAACCATAAATTAAAGTCTCACATACTGTGTGGTGTGCAAATGGAGAAAACCATTTCACATTTAACAGAAAATTTTAGGAATGACAGGCAGATTACATCTATGCTGGTGCCTTAATTTTTTGTCCGGCAGAACACATTCAAGAGTCAGACTTTCACACGTCCTTGTAAACTGTAGGCATGCCACTGACAGCAAGTGAGTAAAATTTCTCATTCTATAGGCCTTTCTTTTTAGAAGGACATAGTCTGTGAGATAAAGTGAAATAAAACTCTAGAAAATGGGCAAGAAAAGAAAACAAGGAGAGTTCATTGAAATAGAAATTTTGTTTTCAGTGTGGCTGCTTTAAAAACCTCTTCTCATTGTTGAGAGAACACTGGACCATATGGGATTCAGGGATTATAAATAAAACGTTTGAATAGCATTATCACTGCTAGCTGTTGACATGATGTGTAGTACTCACTAATTGCTACAGTCCTGGCTTTGCACAGGCAGACTCGGTTCAGCTGTTCTTGGTTTGGAAAGCCTCTGCTGAAACCGGGGTGTCTTTTCTGTCCTAAGAGAGCATTGCTTCTCCTCTCAGTTGTGTTTGACCAGAACACATGCAATACAGGCATATTTTTTCATTAGATGAAATTGCAATCTACTGTTGGTTTCATAAATTATATCTTTCTAGGAAGTCCTCTTGAGCTAAATCTAGTTTTTAACCTTTTTGTTCCCAAATCTTCTGATATTTTCCTCTGTGATAACTATAAAGCACTTGGTTTATAAAGCTCACTGTATTTTATTATTTTTTTGTCTGAGTTAGACCTTGCACAAGAGAGACTGCTTCATTATTCAGTTAATCATTTGGAATTTGAAACTCTTTAGAAGTACTTGAAATCTTGACAGTATGTGGAAGGAAGGCACTCTAAGAAACCCTGGGCAAATCCTGCAAAGGCTCTGTAGTGATGAGAAAGGATTTTAGAGGCTTGGGATAAATATATGTGGGAATTCTTTCTAGATATTTAGCCAGCTTCTTAAAGGTGGACTAAATGAAAATGGTTTTGTGGCATTGTTTTTGCTCTTTGCTTCTCTTCTCTTGGCAACTGCTCTGCACTTATGTTTATCAGATAAAACAGCATATGTTAAACCAAATCATATGCTCTCTGACATAAATCTTTTTAATGCTAAAGTTTTCTCAGGGCCTAAGTGATAACTCCGGATGTTGACTCATTTGATGAATGGTATCTCATGATCATGACTGCAGCCTCAAAAACTCCCAGATAAAGTTATGTCCCATGCTGTGAGGTTCTGCTCTGTGCTGAAGAGGAGAAAACTGAAAACGGTCTGCTTGGGCAAGGCAAAGGGTGGGCTCGGGTGTAGCGTGTTGTTCAAGGCTCAGTCTCCTGAGACAGAGACTGGGACAACTTTTCCCCCTGCCAGGCCCTGACACTGTTCTCCAAGGAAAAGCCAGGGTATAGACCCTGCCATCAGAGCAGTTGTGCCCAAGTGCTGCTCCTTTCCTCTGAAGCAGATTGCAGCCGTTTCTGTCAGCCCACACAACAACTCAGTGGCTGCCGCGGGCCACAGGCTTATTGTGCCCCATGAACCTCCAGCCTGGGTATCAGCTAGTGGTGGTCTGTGTCATCTAGCAGCACCTGCTGACACCAGCACGTCTGTCCCTCTGTCAGCTGTGTGGCCTGTCAGGTGCTTGGAAATTACTTGAAGGAAAAAACCATCCCTTGAGATGTTGCTCTGTGAGTAACAGGGCTGATAAAATCTGGTTTCATACGGGCTTGAGTCCTTTAAAGTGCTCCAAAAGTGTTAGTCCCAAACTTCTCCCACCAGTCATAACACTGTTTAGGGCAGACCCAGAGAAGACAGATACACCATGCAGTGGCTGATATCCAGCTGGGCACCTCCTTATTTTGGCCACAGCTTGCATCTTCATCGATGAGTCAACTCCTGGATCCAAGTATGTTCACTCAGGCCCACTAACACAAAAATTCACCAGGTACAGGCAGACATTAAGTAACCTTCATCTTAATTAAGTAAATATTAATAAACAAGTGGATTTTCAGCGTAGATGTTACTGATTTTAGGCTATTTGTAAGCAATTCCAATGGACCGCAGAGAACCCCAGTTTTATAAACACCTCTGTACTTCACAATGTTTCTTGTAGTTGGCAGCAGTTCCTATGTGTACACCTGACTTCACAAAATCCACTTGTAGGACATCTTCAGCATTTTTTTACTTGAAATGGAAACATATCCACGGTTCAGTTATAAGACATTCATCTACCCGTACTTCTGGTTCCAAGAGCTACTTTCAGAAGGGCAAATTTAGTGGCTTATTCCTATTTACCAAAACAATGTGTTTAGTGATGTGTCATTCAATTTGTTGTATCCCATTGCAACTATTTTGAAGCTGAATGGAAGGACACTGAGGAATACTTTCCATGCTTTTCTGTAAACTTTTTTTTTTTTTTTTTAATGTGAAAGGCATTTAAGAAGCTATGTTCAGGTGCAATATTACACAGGGTTATCTGGTCTCCTTCTTAGTTACTGTACCTTTGAATAACAAGAGATGGAGATAAATCTGGATGATTTTCACATTCATCTAAGGAAACAGGGAAAGGTGAAGGGTTGTGTGACCTACTGATTTAAAAAGGATACTTGGACCTTACTTCTGCAGCTGGTGTTTCTTAGTTTAGCTGCTGCTCTACCTTGTGACTTTAGAGATCGTTGGGGTTTGCTATTTTTGTTAATTCAACTTTGTTGGCTGTCACATTAGTTCTAGACATTTCCAGGAGAGAAGTATGTGCATTTAGTCTGCACCATAAATTGAATAGAGCCAAGAAATAGATATGGACATGGAATTTCATTCTTATCTACTGGCAAATTATTAGAATAATCCTCATTATGAGTCTGATTCAGTGGAATCAACGCTTTCCCAACAGCTCCCAGACATAGTTCAGAACCCAGCCATGAATTAGTCTGCATGCATGCTGATTATGCATGAGATGTACCAAGGAGGCACAAGGCCTATGTGCATCCACTGAGCAGATGTGTAGGGTACAAATTCATTACATAACCTGCATATTTGTAATAAGATGTCTACACACAGAGCACACATGAGACTGGTTTGAGATGTCCTATAAACAAATTCTCTGCATGAATTCTATAGGCTGGGCAGCCAGATGTTTAAAATTTCCAGGTGAAACGCCAAATTTATCAATTTCAGTTTTCTTTTTTTCCCATGAGTAACTTTTCTAGACGTGCTAAATGCAAGCTTTTGATACCACGACGTAGTGGGTTCAGGTGTCTTTTACTTCACTCTTAGTCTATGACTTTGTCAGTCACAGAAAAGAAAGATACTAGATAGGCCAGGAGACTTGAGATATCCTGACAGTTGGCAGTCTGAGTCTTTTATTTGGGATTTACTGAGATTTCAGAGACCTTAAGCAAAATATATGGTACTTCACTGACCTTGTGCTCATTAGGAAGCCTAATTAGATACAGTGTAACAGCAATGGAACACATAACTCATCTCTTAAATGAGATTTCCTAAAATACTGAAAGGAACCAGGTCCACAATTCTCATTGAAATCCAGTGGATAATAACAAGCATCTAATTTGCCTCAAGAATAGGACAAGAGGGCAAGTTTAGATTAGATATTAGGAAGAAATTCTTAACTGTGAAGGTGGTGAAGAACTGGAACAGGTTGCCTGAGGAAGTTGTGGATGCCACATCCCTGGAAGCGTTCCAGGCTATGTTGGATTGTTCTTTGAGAAACTTGATTTAGTGGAAGGTGTCACTGCCCATGGCAGGGGGGCTGGAACTAGAGGATCTTTAAGGTCTGTTCCAGCTCAAACCATTCTGTGATTCTATGAAGAACTCTTGAAAATTCTGTCTTTGTAACATTTTATAGTCTTCTATATATGTCATGTTTGCAAATACTCTGTGATTTCATTGCATAGGTACAAGTAGAGACCATAGAGATCCAGTTTTTATTTCTGAGCTATTTGTTGTTTCCTTTGTCACAAAGTATTATGGGAAACATAAGATGCAACAGACACAGTGCAATAGTAAGGGTACTGGAAAAAATTGTCACAACAGTATCTACTGCCAAATATTTTTATTGAAAACAATCTGCTGCAAACTTAATGAGATTTACCGCATTTAAAATTAATTTTAAAATTTAATAATTTTTCTTCCAGCTAGTTTTATATAAAAATTATGTGAATACTAGCCTCTGTAAGAATACAACTAGAAAGATGTGCCTGATAAATATTTTTAAAGCAGAAAAACTGCAATTGGCGTAAATAGCATGCCCAGCAAATATACAATTACAAGTGCTTGGACTCATTACTAGAGGATTTAATTACATTTATGTTTCATAAGTTTTTTTTTCTCAGTCTGTCTTCCTAGGCGTTTTTTGCATCCATCTGTCCAAACGCATCCTAAGGGACCCAGGGAGTGTGAGAGAATGAGAGACTGTTTTGTGTCTGTGTAAGCAGTTGTTCCACATCTACTCTTCTCTGCACCACACTGTAACTGAAAACCTATTCATTTAAGTCTTGAAATATATATTTCAAACTGCCTTCATTAGAAATGAATCTCCTTTCCCTTTCTCAACCACATTCTTACAGGGTTATTGAAGCCTGAGCACTGAGTTCAGTCTTGGCATGTCCCCACCCCCCTCCGAGGTCCAGGTTCAAGCCGTATTTGGGTTCTTTTGTGCTGATGCCTTCAAATTCAGCGGGGAAGTTCAAGAGAGGATAGATGAGCCCTCACACTGCTTAGGCCAGTCTCCATTTCAGAGCTGGAAGGTGACAAAAAGTGCAAAAGTGAAGTTGGTCCAGGAAGGTTTTGAACAGAAAGCCATAAATTATGTTTTCCTTTTTTTCCATTCTTCCCCCCTTCTCAAGAGAAGGCATTTCCAGTAAAAGCTAAATTTGTCTCAGGAATTGGCTCTGTTCTTTTCAACACTGCTGAAAGCTTTGCTGCCAAGAGGGACCCCTAGTGTTTTTTTCAGGTTTTATCTCTTTCAGGCTTCTGGGGTTTTGTGTATAAAATGCATATTAATGCAAAAATAATTAGGACCACATAATATACAAATGTATATAGACAGTGCAGGGTCAATTTTTTTTCTGCAGTGGACTCAAAACATGCACTTAATCTCTGTCTAGATCTGCAGGGCTGGCTCTTTTTCAAAGATGTGCTACATCCTGGGGAAAGCATTTTTTATAATTTTATAATTTTGTAATTTTGTAATTTTATAGTTTTATAATTTTATTATTTTGCAGTGATGATAGACACACTGAACAGGTAAATTTGGTTATACCACATGTCACAAATGGCAAAGGGCATTACCTTTTTCCTACTATTCAGTGGCATCTTTTTTAAGAGGATAAGAAGACAGACAACGAAAATCAACAAAAATCTTTGTGAAATATGCCCATTTGGTGACAAGACAGTCTTGTAGTCCCGTCATGAGGTGGCTGACAATTCACCCAAGCCCACACAGGGGTGAGAGTCAGGGTCCCGATTTTCCCCCTACCCAGGGAGAGATGTGCACTCGCTGGGGGCTGCGTTCTGCTGTCAGGCCTGACAACCCCAGACACTTGAAAAATGCTTTTCCTAGTCTTACCTGGCAGGGGTACAACTCACCACACCAGGAAAAGGTCAGTGCAGGTGGGATGCCGTGGGATGCCTGGAGAGCCCCTGCCACCTTCCCCAGAGAGTGTCCTTTGAGAAAGTGACTGAAGGTCTGATGGCCTCTACCACCCATGCAGATGCATTTTCTATGTTGTCAAAACATTTGGCAGCATCAGATTTGGATGCAGTTTTTTAAAAAAAACTCTGTTATCCACTGCAGGAATGTCACCAGCTGGGCAAAAATTGGTCATACTCAGAATCCTTAAATGTGTTTTACTTATTTTGATGAAATATTTTTTGACTGGAGAAAAATAACAATTAGTCAAAACAGAAACATGCAGAAAAGTTAATTTAGACAGTCAGCTTATATTTCAAGCTGCCAGAAAATGTTGACCTTTTCTAGGCAAAATGTTCTAATTTTCCAGCTCAAAATGTTTTAGTAAGACAATGTGCACCAAAAGCAGTTAGAAAGAGTGAAATTCAGATGGAAATTTATTAAAAGTAGCCAAAAATAATAGCATACCTTATATAATTAATTCAGACATTTGCTTAATATAAATTTTAAATATTAGTCTTCTGCCTGTGTACTAGCCCCAGCATCTCCCAACCTTTTCCTGCTTTGCTCTCTGAGGGGCTGTGGTTAATGGCTTTTATCCATATGAGATTTTGATGTGTGGTTTTTCCTAACTTAAAGAGGAACTTCTTCTCCAGTGTCTTTATGAGATTTTTTTCAGATGTGTCAGTAGTTTTCTTAAGGTGAAGCCTGTTTTCTGACCATGAGCAGTTCCCAGATCTGAAATTTACCCTTAACTAAATGAAAACACAATTTTAAAATAATTTTTCCAACATGGAAGGTTTTACCTTGAGGATGAGAAAAGTGATAATTTTTTCATTAACTTGGCTATGAAACTTATCCTTTTTATCATATCATCAATAAAACAAAGAAATGCACATAATAAGTTGAAATTTCTGTGTAAAACTTTCTACAGGACAAAACTTCATTAACTTCTATTTTAGAAATGCTAATTTATATCTTCTGCAGGTAATAAGAATTTTGACCTAATTTCTAAAGACATCTTAACAAATGTCTCTTTCTCCTCAGATCAAAGTTTTTTCCTGTGAAAAAAAGTCTTTGTCATTGGCTGTTGACACTAATGAAATAAATTAGCATTAAAATGAATAATTAACTCATACCCAGTAAAAAAGCACTTAACTTCCTGTCAGGAAGCTTCCCTTGCTCATTAACCGGGTTGACAAAAACTCCTGCAATACAGTAAGACAGGAACCAACCCACTTTTCTATCCAAAACTTTGTTGGACATGCTAAAGGAGTTTTTAAGCTGTCTAAACTCATTTATGTTCTGGAAGACACATTGCTGGAAAAATAAGCATGCAATGAAAAACCCCAAACAAACAACATTAAGACAAGATAGTGATAATACATCAATTTTTGCCATGTATGTTGTAGCTCTTTCTGCAGGAAAAATGTCTCATCAGTGTCACAAAAAAATAACTAGCTCTGTTTCTCCTCTGCAAGTCCTCCACTCCTCTCCTAATCTGTCTCAGCCCTGGGATCATGTAAATATCCCTTTTATCCAGAAGTTTTTTATTTCTTGACCATGGCAGTTGCACACTTGTATTTATGGCAGAATATGAGAAAAAATTTAAAAAATAAAAGTCTTGTGGCTGGTAGGAAAATTAACAACAACAAAACCCATATTTCTGGGTTTAGCATATTTGTTAAATATTTCCAAGTCATTTCGACAGAACATGTATCTCTCTGATAATAAACTCACTGGTCATTTTTTGAGAATGGGCTAAGTGAATGGAGTGCTTGAAATGTTGGTGTTTGTCACATTCCTGTGGCAGTTCAGTACTTGGACAAAATGCTTGTACAAATGCATCACTAGCCCGTACACTTGTTTGAAAACTTGTCTTGGTGGGTGCATCCTTGCTAGTAAATTGCACAGTAAATGGAAACTCTCGTTCTCTGTCCTTGCAGACGAGTGGCAGTCTGGGCACATCCACATCTCTCCAGACCCAAAACTGTGTAGCTAGGTGCAGACTGGGTAATAGGTGCCTGATGATGCTAATCCCAGCACCATTCTCAAGGATTTGGGAGAAATCCAGGTCAAAACCATGCTGGGGCCTGTTCCAGTATGAATTACTGGTTCTGAAGATTATTTCACTTGCTGGTAATACTAACTCTGTTTAATTAGTATAGACACGACCCTCACATCCTGAATTTTCTATGAGCTTTCTCATAAAATTCAGTGTTGGCTACCCAGAGGGAAAAGGTAGCAAACATTTGAGCAAAATCAGGCATCAGATGCCAGCTGCTAGATGAGGAAGGGTTGATTTCTTTTGCTTATCAGATAAATAGTTGACAGTGCGCTAGGAATTTCTAACATGGCTGGATATTTGGGCAGATGTTAGAGCAGTGCATAACTAATGAGAAAGATCTATTAATTCTTTGCTGCAATAACGATGCAATTATTTTGCCCAGTCCTTAACACTATGGCACTTGGTCGGCAAAGATGCTTTGGAAGTCCTAAAATCTCTAGGCATGTGTAAAAAATAGCGGAGTATGCCATGCGAGCCTGAAGTAAAGAGGTACGTAATGAGAATTTTTCAATTCCCTTAAGCAGCATAGTTACCTAATGTCAGCAATCTGGTTCCAGACATAATGGGAGCATAATCTGGTTCACTTTAACAAATTTTATGCCCTTAAGTAAAGTTCTTGAGGATTTTATCTATACTGTTGTGTTGTTCCACTTCAACCTTTGTGTTGCATTTAATTTATGTTTTTTTCTTTTCCATCAGAAGTAGGATTGCTTGATCAAGCAACAAATCTATTTTCACAAAAACATGTTTAATGTAGAATATGGCTATGCATTTACCTGTTAAGGAGGTTACCTAGAACAGAAATCAAGGGAGCTAGTGCTGCAGTTTTGTTAGCAATACCTCCAGTGTGCTGCTGTCTTTTAAAACATATTTAGAGAGTGGAGAGAGGGCCATGATTTGCAGTAAAGTTTTCAGCTGACAAATACTGGAGAAAAGAAATATTTTGATCAATCTAACCCAGACCATGGAAAGTATCTGCTTCAGACAGAAAAACTTGAAATCTAAAACCTGGAACAGTAATATTGTGCTCAGAAAAGGAGGCTACAAAAAGCCAATGGCTTTCATTTTTTAAGGAGCTCATGGATTTGGATGGACTAAAATATCTCAGCTTTTTCCTGAAAGTCAAGAACATAGAAAAGATGAGGGAAAGCAAGGGAGGAACAGAAGCTATGACAAGTCTAATGAATATTGTATAACTGAGTCATTGTATAATTTACAAAATCAAAATCATGTGGGTTTTGTCCTTTGCCTACTGTTTGCGAATTTTTTTGTCGTGATCTCATTATTTAAGAAACCTAAGTGTTTTCTCTATGCTTTTCACATTAAACCAGTGAAATCATTTTACTTTCCACTGACACTCTCTGCTTTCTGCTTATTCTTTTCCAGCCTGATTTTTCAGTAAGCAGGTTCCCTCTAACTTTCTGGAGCCTTTTAAAAATTTCTTTTCTTGGGAAATTAAATTTTCCAGATGTCAGAGATTTTAAAACATCCAGTATACAGTCATCTGATCAATGGTTTGGTAGTTGTTTAAAAATGTTGACATAACATAGAGAAAATACATGATGGCAGGTGGAGATATAAAGATTTTATATTCATTAGGTGGTACTGGCTGCATTGCTTATACGTGGTGAAGTCACAAAAGAGTTTTGTTATCACTATTTATTATTTATGAAGTGCCAAGAATGTGTTTGACCCAAGAATGTGTTGTGAATACAATAAAACATTTTTATGATATGACCTATTATATATTTACATTAGACTCTGTTTTAGAGATATTTCAGAACACTGTGTAGGTTTTTTAATTTGTGTGGTTTTATTTTCCAATATCCTTCTCCCTCTAAACTCTGGTGGCCTTTACTCTTATTTTCTTTTTCAGAACATTCAAGACTTACCTTTGTGATGTTCACCACCACTAGCTTTCTAGTTGTCTGAGATAACTGTTTTTACATTTTGCTGCAAAGCTGGGAATCAAGGTATCCACTGGAACAGACCTAGTATTTCTGGCTCTAAATGACCCTGTGCTCCAGAATAGGAAGTTACTTGTAGTAGATTTAGGGATAATTAAAAAAAAAAAGAAAACAGTATAGTTTTTCTACGTTAATACAAGAAAAAGGGGAATAAATATGTAAGACTTTTATTTTTAACCTTTTCTTTTATTCAGAGCAATTGGCTTTTTCTTATAGTACAACCCTGCACGCTTAAACCAAGTGGTGTTCCTTGCTTCCAAAGCCAAGTTTTATGTATGACCAAAATGTTCCTTGTAGTAGTGCTACAGTGGATGCATGCCATAGGTCTGTGTATGAGGCCCTCATTCAGGAGAATATGAGGTTGTGATTTAGAGGGGGATGACATGAAATTAGTCAAGAAAATAAAAGGTAACTGTGAAAACTGAGAAACCATGGTGATTGCTCCTCACACTAGGTTGCAGGGCTGCAGGGCTAGCATCAAGCCTGCAGTGGTTGCCAGCATTCAGGGAAAGAACCTGCCTGCAGTATGGCTGTTCTGCAAGACAGACAAAGTAAAACTGCAAAGCAGGGAAGACTGGTGGTGAGGGTGACCTGGATGTCAACTGCACCCGCACTGCAGGCTGAGGAAAAAGGGAAGGAAGTTGCTGCCCGGCAGCTGAGTGAGATCTGAGGAATTTCGGTCATGTTATTTTTCATGAAATTATTTAAAAGATAAATCTAATAAGCGTAGTAGTAATGCACAATAGACTATTTCATAAAACCATAGATCTCAAATCTACAAGGGAGTATTTGACTCATCCTGCCTGATCTCCTTTATAAAACTCACTGTAGTGCTTCCCTAAATTAAATGATGCTTGAACTAAATTATATCTGTCTCTCTCATACTCTTATTTACTCAAAATTCAGTCTTTATTTTGAAACTGGCATAGAGAGTGGTAGTCCACTGCGAGCTGAAGTAATTTGTTCCACTGAAAAAAAAAATCACCGTTAAAAGCTAGTGCCTTATTTCTTGCCTGGATTAGTCACACATGAGCTTCCAGGTATTGGATTGTGCCTTTATCTGCTAGGCTGAAGATGCAGCTCATTGCTGAAATTTTTCTTCCATGTGGGTGCTTATTTACAGGCTGTGGTCATATCAATTCCTAATTTTTGATGGCAAGACAAATAAATAGTTTCTATAATCCTTGACTAAAAGGCATGATATCCAGTCATTTATTCTTTTCCTGTAAGAAATATGATTCAGTAATTTAATCATTCTTACAGCAATTCTCTAAAATTTTGCCTATCAGTTAACATCCTTGAGCTATGGTCCTTAACAGAGGATGATAGCAGATGTAATATTGCAGTAGACATCACCTCAGGTTCAGGGTTATGAAAGAGCCTCCTCCTCTCCTATTCCATATGTCCTGGATCCCAGGTCATCTGTGCTGCTGACGTCATCCTTCACTTGGGGGATGACAATTTTTCTGGTATGAACCATAGGCCAAACACCTCTTTTCAAAATGCTGTCATAATGATTGCACTACTTAACGTCAGCCTAAAAGAATGAAACTAAACTCGAGAAGTTTAATGTGTATGTGAGGGACACTCCATGGGACGTGTCATAGCATAAGAGGATCACAGAATCAATTAGGTTGGACAAGACTTCTGAGATCATAAATTCAAATGTATAAAAATTAATTTCCCTGACTGGAAAACTGTGCATTTGTGACATCTTATTGACCGTAAAGAACCTAAAGAGATTATATCCTAATCTGGGCTCTTAAAGCTAAATGGTGTGAACACCTTCCCCCGATCTCCAATGCTCTCATGTACAACACCAGATTCCACCCCTTTGTTAAATAACGGCATCCCAACTCTAAACCCATTCAATACCATCACTGAGGTAGTACCTAGCAGTCAAGTAATCTGTCTGAAGCTAATGTCATTTTAGACATTCACTACACTTAAAACATGAGCAGCTGTAGCCACTCTTAAGTGCTGACCCACGGTTTTCACATTGTAGGCACCCAGCATCTTCCCTGTAATAATACACCAATTAACACAACTCTGCCTTCAGTCCTTATCTCTACCGGACCTAGAATATCATGTGCTGTCTGAAAGGACTGAAACTGTTTTTTGGGTTCTGCTTTGTTGGTCTACATTCCAAAGTGTATATTGCTCTTTTTGGATTGGGGAGAAAAAATAAAAAAGACGCCCTATGATTCTTATGTGGAAACTGTGCTTGAAACTCTGTTGCTTCACACCTTCATAGTTATCAGATGTTTACCTCAGTGGCTGTTTTGTCTCTTTAAAGTCCGCTGCATACTCAGATTTGCTCTAAATTTCTTTCAGCAGTTATGTTATTGCTAGAAAATAATACACTGCATTTAATGATAAATGGCATTAATTTAGTTTTGTGGGGATTTTTTTTCCTTAGATATCTCTGTTATGTGCTGAAGGTTGCTTTATTTTGTAGCATCTTATGACATAGGCTTTTTCTCCACGAGGCCCGCACTTCAGATGGGGTCAGCATCCTTGGCCTTGCAGTCTCACTGAGTGACTGAATGGAAGAGGGCAGAGGACCAGCATCACATTTCCCTCTGGTTTCCTCTGAGATAGAAAGTGCTAAAGAAGCCCATTAATCATGGTGTGAAGCTGGTCAGACATTTGTAGTTTAGTAATACTTAGATCACAATGACTTCGGGTATGAAAATTATATTTTAGTTTGCTGAGACAGTTTATAGTTTCAAGGTGAATGATTACAGAGAAACCTGCAGTAGAATACTAGGCTTGAATCTCTCTCAAAAAATCTGCAGTAGTTTGGATCTGACTTTATATTAACACTGAAGCCAGTGTGTTAGCTTGAGACTCTTCTGTCAGCCTGAAACAGGTCAGGCTAAAATTGCCAGGGCCAGCACTCACACCCCCCCTCCCTCCCCCCGCCCCGCCACACACATCCCCACTGAACTCTGTCTTAATGAATTTTACAGCTCGGATCTGCCTTGGGAAAACCGAAGTCTCTTGGTTTCCCGGGAAATGTGGTTATTAGAACATCTATACAACAGTGTTTGACCTTCAGCCCACAATGAACACCTGAGACATATATTAGTAGATGGCATTGTCTGTAAAATTGTAAGCAAATCATTTTTTTAAATTTGTAGCTCAAGCACTGGAATCTGAGGTGGACATTTGGAGTCATGTAATATAAAAATAAATAGTCCTATACCAAAACAGATTCTCGGTCTGGATTAACTTCTCTATAAAATTGAATCATTATCCCCATGTAAAACAGTTTCATTAACCCTGAAGAATGTTTTTATTGAAGTACTGACTTTCCTATGAAAGTTAATGTGCTAGTAGGGATGAAGAACTGTGCCCAAGCAGCATTTTTTTAAACACTAGAAATTATAGTCATAATAATTGCAATACAAGACTCTATAAACTGCTCTGCCAGTGCACTCAGTTCTTACCAAAATGTGCTGGGAAATCATTTACTGTTGGCGTTGTGTTTGGATCATCCCCAGGAGTAAATGATGTTCAATTTTGTGTGCTGTGTACTGGCTAACACGTGCTCTGCTGTCCCACAGAATGGCCAGTACAGAGTCGCCTTTCCTTTGCAGGAGGTGGGAAGTCCTCCTCCTTAAATGGCAGTACAGGTTTGAGTTGATTTCAAAGTCTGGCCACGTCAGCAGAAAGGAATATTTTATCTCAGTATGTCGGCGGATGATGACAAGCAAGTTCCATCACAATCAGTGCAGCCGTACTGGGGAAGGTGCTGTGACTGTGATGAAAGAGGAGGACAGCTTTAAAAACGTTGCATGCCTAATGCATGTGTCTGTAATTTTTATTAGTGGATTAGAAACTGCACCGAATTCATACATTCAAAATTTAAACACGCACACCTGCTAAGTTCTGAAGGCTCAACCATTCACTTGCGGGTAATCTTCTCTTTCACTTCTTACTGAGTGTACTTTTAGGTAAAATTTTATTATCTGGGGAATAATTTAACGAATAATGATAGCAATTTTTTCTTTTTTTTTTTTAATACTAGTAAAAACATACAGTATCAGCTAGGAGCAAGAGGTTTACTCAGTGCTCAGTCCTTCATTAGACAGTCGAGACTTTGTTAGATAAAGACAATGCACGCAATTCAAAAACCTGCTCCTTCTTATTTGGCAAGATAGGTGTTCACTGAAAAAGGTACAGTTTACATTGCACACAATACTTTTTGTTCTGTAGAGAAGAGAGTAATTTTCAACTTATTTAAGTGCTAAGAACGAACTCCTTTTCCCAGAAATTTCCTTGTATTTAGCAACCTTCCGTTGAAGATCATGAGCACTGTAACAGATTTGGCTTCTGCTGAAACAGTTCTCCTGCACTAATTTAATTACTATTGTTATTGTGAAGCAATAAACACTGACTAATTATTGATATGTCTGTTTCTCTGTTCAGATATTGTTGTTTATGAGCATGCTGCTTACTCTTCTTTCAAGTTACAATTTTTGAAGTTGTCTCCTATAGAATTTCTGCTTCTTCCCTACATCAATCTTATTCAGCTTCTTACTTTTTATCCTA
Source organism: Melanocharis versteri (assembly GCA_013397845.1). Classification (NCBI taxonomy): domain Eukaryota; kingdom Metazoa; phylum Chordata; class Aves; order Passeriformes; family Melanocharitidae; genus Melanocharis; species Melanocharis versteri. The sequence goes on along the minus strand of VZTG01008989.1, from coordinate 605,136 downwards.
TTCATGTAATTTGTGGCAGTAGGACTCCTAAGCTAGAAATGGTTGTGTTAAATGTGGTATGTTTTTCTTCCACTAATTTACTTTTTAAACATGTAATCTTTTAGCATTTTAGTTGTCATGTGGCAAAAAACCCCAGACATTTAAGCTGTGCATTAAGAAAAGAAGAACCTTTTTTTAAATTTTATTTTGAGTATTTCTTCAGATAATCTCTTTTGATGACATGTAGTTCTTGGATTGGAGCATGTATTAAAAACACTGGTAAGCCATCCTATGGTTAACTGTGTCCAGCTGTCCTTGAGCTGGTATAACCTACTCCTCTTGAACATTCAGTTTCCTGGAATTTTTGAAACCATGATGTCTATTTACATGCCATCTGCAGACTGAAGTCCTGAAGGAAGCATGCTGTCTCAATGGGGTGGAAACAAATAAAAATACAAGGAATCCATCTGATGTAGGCATTGAAGTGTCTGTGTGGCTGTGAAATGAAAAAAATGCAAAAAAAAAAAGATGGCTAAACTCCATGCATTGCTTAATCTTTCTTTGAGAACTTGAAACAGTTGCACTTATTCTCTCTGTTTTTTCTTGAAGTAATTAAGTACAGATGGGGCTTCTTTCTAACAGTTTATCTTTCTCTCTCTTTTCAAAGTTTTTTTGGTTTTGTCCATTGGTTGTTTTAAATATACCTAAGTTTCATGGTTAATTGTGCAGAGAATATTATTAGCAAAAGACACCTTACTATTTTTTCTATTCTATTTTATTTCTTATTCTATTTTCTCAAGTTGTGAAGTGATTGAATTTTTTGCAGGGGTTTTAGGAGTCCACCTATTATGTAAAATTATGATAGAAAACTACCCCTGCATAAATGATAAATAGGCTTTTAGGCTGTAGATGTCATTTTTGTAGAGAAAATCTGCAAATGGGTAGAGACAAGCCTTGGTGGCATTGTTTTCCTGGTTGAGCAGAAAGTTTAAATTGATAGGTCTGAGGCACAAACACTTTCCCTTTTAATTTCACAGATTATTATCTCAATTTATGAAGTTGCTACTTCTTTTTTTGACTGTTCATACAGGAATAAACTAGAGAAAAACAGTACCTTATGGACCCATGGACGCTACCTTGTGATATGACTTACAAGATGTGGGAGAGAGGGAGTCCCTGAGTATCATCCAGGAGTGTTACCTTGGTGGGGAGCGAGGCCAGGAAGGGTAAAAGGAGAGCTGAGCTGGCCATAATTTGGCTGAGAGTGTGCTAATATTTGCAGGGTTTGGAAAGTTACCCTTTGGAAAATACTGCGTACTTGCTGTCTCTTTCAAATCTGAATGGTGAATTTGTGGGTGTTGGGTAGGAAGAAAACAGGTAATATGTTCTGTATCTTTAAAAGCTATGCCAGTAAACAGTGTGTATGCATCACGTTAACTAGATATTGTAACCTTAATTTCCAGGAAATGCCATCATTTTTAGGAATAAATTTCTGTATGTCTGTTCATTTTCCTAAAAAAAAGTTAATAGCAATAATTTTAGAAATAAATTAATTTTACGGTGAATTTTGAGCTAGACAGTCCAGGTTCCTATCCGGTGAACAAAGAAATATGTAGGGAGTTATATCACTGTTGTGAGGATGAGACATATGGGAGTGGGTCTATTTTATCCTTAGACAAATAAAGCTCAGGGCCTGTTACAAGCTTCCTGGGCCATGGTGAGCTATCCTTTCTGGAGAGTGATATGAGTAACAAAGAAATAATCTTCCCAAAGACAAGCAAGTATACCTTTGTTGTGCCCAATTTGTTATATTTTCAAAATTTGGTGAACATAAGGGTTAAACTCTAAAAGTAGTTCAGTTCCGTCTTGACAATGGAACCCTACTCCTGCGTAACAAACCAGTCGTGGCTTGGTCAGCCTTTTGGATGCCTATTCTTCAAAGAAAACTCAGTGGGTTCTTGCTAATGTTATAGGCTATTTTCCTCCAGATTTGTGCTAGAAGCAAGCTCTAGCAAAATGTTGCAATCTTCCTGGTGATGAACAACTTGTTCAAATCTCCTAATCCTCGAAAACCCCTTCAGCTCCCTTTTTTGCTTTGCTGGTGCTTTTTGCTCATCTGTGTTTTCAATTTGATTAGAAAGATGAATCATGTTTAAAAAAATCTTAATGTGGGTTTGCCAAAAAACCTATTGTAACGGTGAACCATTGCCTGAGGCAGGAAGCTGTGAGAGTGAAGGAAACAGGAAGTTAGCAAACATGACAGCATAGAGAAGTGAGAACCTGTAGAGACAAATGCATGGACCTATGTGTTGTTTTGCACTGTTTATGGTGAAAATTAAGAAGTCTGACATAGAAACCATGCCAACAATATATGGAATATAAGATTTGTTGCAGGAAATTAAGACTGTATGATGTAGGGATGTCAGAGGATTGAAAGCAACAGAGATCTTTGTATTTGGGGGAGATGATGAAATAAATGATTCTGAGGTTGAGCATAAAATTACAGAGCTGGAAATCATATCTGTGAGAACAGGTGTGACAATTGGCTGCTGAGCACAACAGGAAAGGTAATGAGCAGTGATGTATTTTGGCTGAGTTAGAGGCTAAAGCAAGCAGCATCAGATGATGGTTGATCGCTCAAAGAGGAAGACCACCAATGCAAAGAAATATATTTGAGTTAAAGGAGGAATGGTATTTTTGTCCTTTAGATGTATCAGGATAATTGCCAAACAGAAGACAAGTTAGAAAACAGAAGATTGGAAAGTATTTCCTCGTTCATAAGGATCAGATCTACCTGACTGAGGGTGTAGGTATAAGAACAGTATGAAGCAGTTCTGTAGGAAACTGGAAAACAGATGCATAAATAGACCTTTGGCTCTTGGATTTATATTGTATCACAGAAATATAGAAGATCCTGAGTTGATCCACAAGGATCATTAAATCCACCTCCTGGCTGTGCACAGGACAGCCCCAAGAATTATACCATATGCCTGAGAGCATTGTCCGAACTCTTCTTGAACTCTGTCAGGTGACCACTTTGATGGAAGAGAAGATTCAGGTGACTAAATCTAATGACAAAAATGAGTACTGTCTAGGGGAGGGAAAAAATAAAGATGTAAAGAGTTCCGAGGAAATGTTCATAGAAGATTTTGAAAGGGAGGTGTATAGATTTTCTTGCTTGTTGCATGGGAGTAAGTCTGGTTCTTGAGACCTGTGAATTTTATTTACACCACCTTATTAAAAGAGCTTTTGACACTGAGGATATCCTTGACTTTTCTGCCTCTTGGTGTAGCATTTAGTCTTTTCTTGCAGTCTGTAGGTTTGTTACAAACTCCTGAGATCTGCATTGAGGTCTAGGACATAGAGAAAAGTGCAGAACAGGTATAGGATGCCTTTCTAGAATTGCCTGGTTGCTTCTAATTAGAGAAGACTGCTGTCACAAAACAAGGTTCTTCAGAGAATTTATTCCTGTTTTCCTTTCCTTTTGTTTATTTTTTGGTATTACTTCGTCCTTCATAAATAAGGAATAATGACAGCATTCCAGTGCTAGCAGATCAGTTAACTCTACCATATACATTCATTTTCAAATATATGATTTCAAATTCACATGGACATAAAAATGCAGAGGACTGAAAAATAGCATTTTAAGGCAAGTGGTGGAAGACCTATCACTTAAATGATGAAAAATATGACCCCATCTGAAGGGTTCAGGCATATATTAAGGGGAAGAGTCATACATTGGCCAGGATAGGACAAGATGACCTAAGAGCTCTTTCATCTATAATTGCATGTTTATGTTCCCAATGGTTTCCCATGGTTTAGTAACAAGACAAGCATGCAGCTGGATTTGATGTCCGAACTACCTTTAAGACTTTAAGCATGATACCTATGTGAATAGCAGAAATATGACGTATATTGTATCATGAGCAACAGTACTTTTGCCAGAATTGCCATAATGAAGGAATGAGATGTGTTCTAAGTATCATCTGAATTGCCAAATTCATATAAGTACCTGTTTGGTAATGTGTTATTTAAGCCAAGTTGTGGTGTCTCTTGTGGATATATATGGATATAACTGGATCTATATATGATTCTGTGCACGTGGACACACGCCCACCCACACCATGCTGTTCACTGAAGTCCTGATCAATGTGATCCCTGATCTCTACTATTATTAGCAAACCCTGTCACCAGTAAGTCTAAACAGAGGAAAAAAAAAATGGAATTTTAAACACTTTTAATGAGAAATACAAGAATACAGAAATACAAGAGATCATAATATCAAATCCCACCCTATCTATATGAAGACCAACATTTCCAGTAAACCTTTTCAAAAATTTAGTAAAATTCATCTTTAAAAGTAACTAGGTTTCTTTCCTCTACTACAGTCACTGGAATGTTGTTTCAGAACTGTGCAATGAAAAATGACATTTTCCTTATTTGTAGTCGAAAAGCATCCATTGCTAATTTCTGCCTGCGTGTTTTAATTACTGTTCTCACAAGATCTTTTCCTTCCTATCTTCCATTCTTGTCTTTGTCCAAACATCTGCAGAAAGGAATCATAACTTCCTTACCCTTTGTTCTGACAGGCTATGTAAGTTTAAGATATTTGAGTTTCTGTATTTCATCTCAGTTGTGCAGTACAGATCTAAGCTTTTATGTATTTACTTTGCTTTGTTGCAATCAGTAGCATAATTTTAAAATAATATAAAAAAGCAACATACTTTATCAAAACACTAGTAACTTTAAACAATGGTCTCCTTTTGACTTTTGTCATGCTTATGGCAAGTAGATAACTGACAATGAAGAATGGTGGCATTTTGGAGGCAAAATTCAAAAAGCCAGTTTGACGTTAAGTAATATATATTAATCTTCCTTAATGAGAAACAGATAACTCCAAATTAACAATTGGCCTTTTTGTTTGTACAGGTTAGGGAACAGGTTGCTAGGAATATCTGCTTGATTTATCAGAAGTAAGAGAACTGTTCATGCTAAAATAAGAAAGCACCTCTCCTTGGGGGTGTGTTCCTGTGGCAATGAATCAGGGTACGTGCTGGTTTTCCACCTGCAGCAGCACTATAATGTGAATAGAAGACTTCTCTCATCCTGCAGTTAGTCAGTATTGCGTGATCCTTATTCTCTATAATCACTTTCAATCATGACTATCCAGTTTACAGGATAAATTCTTATTTGTTGCTCTTGCATTAACCTAACTTGCACACATAGAATCATAGAATTATTGAGGTTGGAAAAGACTTCCAAGATCATTTAGTCCAACTTTTTACTGAACAGCACCTTGTCAACTAAACCATATCACTAAGTGCTACGTCCAGTCATTTCTGGAACCCTCCCAGGGATTATGACTCCATGACTTCCCTGGACAACTTGTTCCAATTCTTAACAACCCTTTCAGTGACAAAATTCTTCCTAAAGTCCAGCCTCAACCTCCCTTGGTTCAGCTTGAGGCTATGTCCTCTGGTCCTGTCACTTGCTGCCTGGGAGAAGAGACTGCCCCCCACCTGGCTACACCCTCCTTTCAGGAGATTGTAGAGGGCAATAAGGTCACCCTTGAGCCTCCTTTTCTCCAGACTAAATCACCCCAACTCCTTCAGCTGCTCTTCTTATGGCTCGATTTCTGTACCCTTCACCAGCTCCATTGCTTCTTCTCTGGACATGCTCCAGAACCTCAATGTCCTTCCTGGATTGAGGGGCCCAGAACTGGACACAGGATTCGAGGTGCAGTCTCACCAATAACAAGCACAGAAGGACAATTGGTTCCCTGGTCCTGCTGGCCCCACTGTTTTTGACGTAGGCCAGGGTGCCATTGGCCGTCTTGGCCACTGGGGCAAGGTGCTGGCTCATGTTAAGCCGGTGCTGTTTTCATCCCACTTCCATCACTCTTTTACTCAGGTCCTTCCGGCTCATGATATGCCTTGCCTCCTCCAGATTGGTGACGCTCCCTGCAAATCATGAGCTTATTGCTACTTTCTTTGAGGCAATGTCATCAATGCAAAAGTTTCATGATAATCCTCAACCCATCCCTGAAGGACCTTTCCTGGTAAACTCCTCCTGCTGGATTCAGAGCAACTTTTGTCATATCCCCCTCATCAATCCATTTCTCATCAGAGAATCTACTAATCTCCAGTTTAACTAATGACTTCCCGTAGTAATTAATATCAGATGCCAGTAGCCCAGATAAATGAGGTCTGTATTATTTTCTTTGCTTAGACAATCAATTATTTCATCAAAAGAAAGAAGTCAACTAGTATAATGTATTTTACCTCTGATAAACCCATGTCATAATTTTTTCCTTATTTCCAGCTCCTTATATTTATTTATTTATTGACTATTTTTCTCCAAACCTGATATACTTTGAATATTTAGGCAAACAGGCCTTTTCAATAAGTGCACAAAGCTTGTTGCTTACAAACCATATGATACTACCCCATCTTGAAGTAATAAAAGAAATGGCAAAATATATCCTAATAGTTTCCAACAAAGTAATGTAAACAAACAGTCCCAGTATTCTCAGGCTCATACATTTTCGCCAAAGATTTGCATTCTTTCTCAAGAAAGATAAAACTGATGATAGAGAAAATATGTTGGCAAGAAAATTTTAATTACTTTATTTTAGCTATTAGAATTGGATAGTCCTTCAGTCCTGAATTAAGAAGATTCCCTTTGTAAAGTTTGGCAGAGTAGATTCTCCAGATCATACACATCCTTTCAATCTAAGGCCTCAGGCTGATGCCTGATTACATCAGTGCATCCCACAACTGGGCTCTGGAACGAAACTTGCAAATCAGGACAGGATACTCTTATGGGTACATTGTGTATTCTGGAAAAGCTTATTATTGATGAAGAAATTTTTTGGGTTTTATTTAACTGGTCCTAGTCTCTATCGGTAAATTTTACACGACTAGGTTCTTCCAAGTTCTTTGTCAGTTTTCTTAGGTCAGATTCAGCTCTTCTTGAACTTAGTTTGCAAAGACACCAATGCTGTCTCTTCCTTTCTAGTCTCTACTACACTTGTTTGTCTCATCTTGTTACTCTTAGGTTCAGAAATGGTACCATGGATCCATGTAAAACCATCTCTTGGCTCAATTTATGCAAGAACAACTTGCCAAAACCCAGCCTTTGTGTGTATTTGGTTTAATATGCCCCTCTTCAGTTTTCTTCTTTTTCAGCTCATTCCATGGTATCTCAGGGAGTTTCTTCTCTTTTACTTTCTCTCTCTCTGAATTTTAAGACTAATATCAAGTTCCTCTGTTTCAAAGTTAAAAGAATTTTCAGTCCTTTAAGCCCAAGATATTATCAAGAAAAATGCTATTTTTTGTTATACTCATCTTCTGTGCTCATTGACCTGTGAGGAAAATCTATCGTTGTTTCCAGCTAGAGTTCAACGTCCTGTGGGGTCTCTTTCACTCTCATTGTGCTTTGTTTCTAGCTGAGGAATATAGGGATTTTTTTCTACAGGTAGAAATCGATGTCTAGTTGTTCCTAGTAAGAAGTCATTGTAACTACTCTAGGCCAATTTTTAAGGTAAGTGCAAAATATAACAAACATTTCCCTTATTCATCTGAAACGAAACAGTTCGGTATTATATCTGAAGTGAATGTCTGTTTTAGTGTGAAACCAAAAAGTTTATTTGTTCTTAGCTTTGAGATAGCTGATTTTGGAAAAAAAAAAAAGACAAATGGTAGCCAATTAAAATGTAGCAATCCAAAACAATTTTTTTTAAATAATCATAATTTTTTCTTTTTGGAAAACATGCTCTTGGTGAAATATGGTCTTCATTTTGAAAAGCAGACAGTGTTATAGAAAATGTTTCTGCTTTGAACTGACAAGCAATTACAGATACTCAGTGTATGCTAATTACATGGTACATTGAAACAATTATATACATATTGCCTCTTTTTCCACACTCAGAATCCTACAGTAATTTACTTATTCAATTACTCTTAATGTTTTTCCGCTTTATATTTCCCAGCACATGGAGCAGTATTCAGTTTACAGACTTCAGAGCTAGGCACTGAAACAAATGTTCCAAATACCGGGTATGGAAGACATATTGCATCAAAGTTTTACCAGTCAGTTTAGGGACTCATCTAGATCCTTCCATCACAGCTAAGAGTTGCTGCATCCTGTGGAAAACTATCCCTGGGAAACCCCCCAGCCTTTGTTCCATGAATAGGCCATTTGCTTCACTTATTCCAGGAAGTTTCTGCATCATATGATCTGCATGTGTGTGTGTGATCATATTTTGATCCTTTTAGGCCAGATTTACCACACAGTGTTAAGGAAAATGAAAATCAGACCAGTTTCCCCCACATTTTGGTATAAAGAACAATGGATGACGGTGTTACATATTGTTTCCTGAGTAAATGCTCAGGTCACTGTCTGGTAATTTCTTTAGTATCAACTCTTTTTAGTCATATTTTTGCTATCAGAGAATGACAGCTGTCTCACCATTTCCTTGAGTGTTTCTCTACCAGGTAGAGTAAGATGTATTTGAGGATAAGAGATATTTTAGAGAATTTAATTCAATTTTAAGTTAATAAAAATCAGGCTGTACAAAGTTTGTAAAAGCTTATCAATAGTGATTGCTCCTATTCTTTCTCCATAATAGATATTTCGGATACCAATGGAATCTGACTTTCAAAACAGGTGCCTTTCATTTATTCTCAGTAATTTTATTTTGAGAGAGAAGTATTAAAAATTCTGTATATATTGCAATTATGATCAATAATGGTACCACTGTTTATATTTTTTGATTCTTCTGAACAGTGACTTTAGAGATGTCCAGCAAGAAAAATCGTATGGTTTTTTTTACTTAAAAAAATCTTTGAGTTCACAATATTTAATCAACCCCATGGTTATTTAGATTTTTCTGTTTCCCTACTTGCATATATAGCTCAAATATATAATCCATGAGCAAAACAGGGTGGACTCACATGACAACATAAGCATAGCTGAAAAATTCCAAACACTGCATACCTCTCTGATTTAGTGTATATGTACAATTCTGATGTCAATGCATCCTTTAAATGTTAGGAATTTGTGTTGACCACTGCCTGAGGGCCTGAAGATTGGTAGATTTACATTAGACAGTTAATCAATTTTATTTTCCTGGTAGTGTTAAATGAATTAACTATAAATCTGTTTCTAGACTTTATTTTTACATTTCTGTATTTGAATTGGGCAATTTGTACTCTGAATCCTTAGCAAAATGTAATTTGAGCAGCTTACGTGTTACTATTATTTCTAGGGCTGGATTTAGTCCCACATGGAATTCAGATTCATAATAAATTTTTGTCTGCTGTGGTAAGGATAATATTGTTTGAACCACTTATTTTTATTATCACTGGATACTCTGCAGGGATAAATCAGCTGTCTATCAATCTGCTTATAAGAAAGAAATAACAACTTGAAAATTAATTTCCAGTCAGATCTGAGCCTGGGTTGTTTGGTTTTTTCATTATTCTGGTATGCAGCTTCATAAATCATGTATCACTACAAAAGTGTAGCACGGGCGTATCAGAAGGGGCATTTCTATGTATAGAAAACTTTTTTAATATTTATTCCTCTTAACATAAACATAAAACTTCTATACTCTTGATATCAGTATTTTACTTTTCTTAGTGTTAACAATAGCATCCTCATTTAGAGGTTCACATGCTCTTACTGGACATTTGTGTATTTGCATATTCCCATCAGGTAAAAGCAGCTTGACTTGGTAAAATTTGCTCCAGTCTTGCAGGGAAAGTGTGAGAAAAAATACCCACTATGAAGGCTGGAAGGCTGGGACTATCTGAGATTCCCAGAAGAGCACTCCAAGGGCAATGATGCATTTCAGTCATTCAGAAGTTGATGACAGAACAATCCTTAGGAAATGCAGCTTCCGTGATTAAACTCTGAATTTTCTATTGCCTTCTGTCCCACTAAGAATTTATTGATTTTTTTTACGTTAAATGTAATGAAAAACTATTTCATTTACACAAATGGAATGCTTTCAGTGGAATACCTTCTTTTATCGGGGAGATGCAATTACATACTAGAAAAGGTGAAGCTCTTTTGGGTGCTGTAAGCACTGGTTCCAAACAGCATTTACAGACTGGGACTTAAGAAAGACAAAATCTATGGAATAAATTTTAAAACCCAACAATACAAACCAACCAAACAAAAAAGATTCTGGGATAATTTTAAACCATGAAGAATAAGAACAGGCAGGTATACGCAAGCGCCTGGCAAAAAAAGCTGAGAACAGATGGAGACTCCGAGATGCTGTGGCACTGCAAGCGAAGGGAACTTTGCCAGAAGGCTGTGACAGTCCAGCAGGTTTGTGAGAGGATTCTGGGAGGTTGAAACTTGTCACTATGAAAAGTTTCCGAGGAAGGAGGGAAACAGCCAGCAGCAGGCAGACAGAAGAAAATAATTAATTCCTAATCTCCTTGTGGAAGACTTGCACATTCAGTAGGAATAAGACCTGAGACCTGACTAAAAAGAAGAGATATTAGATGGTGTAATCAAATTTTTTAAAATGCATGTATACATACAGTACATTTTTTGTTACATATGTATCTAGGTAGATAACTTTTCTGCTTTAAAAATAATTTTGCTTGATTTTTTTTTTTTATGGAAACACTGAGACAAAATTAAGCTTTGGTGTACTTCCATTTATGTCAATGAAATAGTAGAACTTAATCTTGCTTTCAGTACACAGTTTTGAAAGAGGTAAATTTGTGGTTGATCCCTGTTATTCTCAAGTTTCAGAGAAGACATAAACCATCTGCATTTTACCATCAAAATTGCAGTGCAGAATCAGCTGTACTACAGGGCAGAGGAAGCCTAATTTCAAGGAGATCGTGGTTACTTTCCCAATGATTTTTGAAACCTATTTCCATTTAGCTGCTGGTGGATAGGAGAATTAAGAACGTAAGAAGGGCCCCACTGGCACAGCAAATGATCCATCTGCCCTTATTCAGTCGCAGGAAATAGGACCTGGACATCACAATGAGAAGAGAAAATAAAAAAAAAACCCCAAAACCTGGCCTCTTCTTGTCATCCATTCTTGATATTCCCTTCAGCATTCATAATTGTTTTATTACAGGGTACATTTCCCGTCCTGTGCTTTTAAAATCCATTTCCAAATACATTATCCATTAATTTGTACAATTTTTTTTTGAATGTGGTACCATTCAAATCTATTCCTCCACTTCCTCTGGCAATAAAGTACTGAATTACCCAAGAAGTAAAGACATTTCTTCTATCTATTTTCTACCTACTTGTGATACGGACAGTCCCTCAGTTCTTTTGCTGCAGGTTTTGGTGAACAACAGCTGGGTATCCAGCTTATTCACAGCTTTCATGGTTACGTAAATCTTTCACATGCTGCCCCTGAGTCTTCCTTTTCAAACATGAGATTAGTTTGGACAACTGTCAGTGATGAACCAGTACTGTTCCCCAGTTATAACTTAGTTTAACAATAAGTATATGTGTCAAGACTATTTTTCCTAATTGTATTATGTTGGCTGCATCTGCAATAAGATGCCTCTGCTGTCTTTTTGCCATGTCTCTCAGTTCTGTGAGGTTTTCTGAAGTTCCTCATTACTTGACTACTCAGATCATCACCTGCAGACTTGGCAACTTCAATTCTCTCTTTTGTTTCCAGATCATTGATGAAGATTTTAATAAAACCACTTCCAGCAACTAAAAGGCTAGGATCAAACTTTTAATGTACTCTTTTCTCAGTTCCAGGACCTCTGCTTGCTTGCTATCATAGAGGCATGGCTTCAAAAGAAAGGACAGAGCACAGCCTTAACCATGGTTTGGCCTGAGGCTGATAGACAGTAAGGCTGTGTAGATCCCAGATCTCTTCATTCTTTAGGGAACCTTTTCTGCAAACAGATCCATACTGGTATCTCTGCCACTGTGCTTTGGTTGGTTAGGCACCCCTTGTATGAATGTGTTACACAGATCCCCAAACTTTCCTACTGGTTGCTTACAATGTAGATGGAAATGATACATGTCTCACTAAATTAGCTCTGGGGACACACAATTTTCTGTTCGAATGTCAGATCAGAGTAGGGAAGACCTAAATGAAGCAGATTTGTTGCTAATCATCCTGGAGGCTAATGTCATTCTCTGTCTTCATAGGGCATGTAGGTGTTTGGTGAAACCATGCAAAGTACTACACTAACCGCTGCTGTGGTGCTGCTTGCTTCTCCCTGCAGGAGTGTGGAAAAATGATTTGCTCCACCTGAAGGCTTTTGTTTAACATTAACTCTTCCAATTATTTGCTCCTACATGAAAAGCATGGTTTCTTGGATCAGTTCAGTGAAAGTTTGTCTTCAAAATATGTTTTGGTCATGTGAAAGTTGATTAATTTTCTAAAGTAATCACAGGGTGGCAATTCTAATTATCAGAGTATTGCACATGAACTCATTCTGTCTTGTTTATCACTAAATATTGTTTGTTTCTGGTCTGCATTATATTTTCTTGCCCCTTTCAAACACTTCTCCTTTGTCTTGATCTGGAAGAATACTAATGGGTGATTTATCTAGTTTCAAAGGAACTTCAAAACATTCTTATCATGTCTAACTGTGATTTGTCAGCACCAACTATGCCAGAGAATTAGTGTTGATGAAACAATTATGGTCTAAGGGTAAAGGTGAGAAAAGTTTTTCCTGAAGGACACCTTTTGTTGGAATATTGAATCTTGGCAGAATAAAGCAAGCAGTCTTTTGAGTATCAAGAAAAGTATACTGGCAAGCTGGCATGTGCTGGTGAGTCTCAAAATTTCCTTTTTTTTTTTTTTT
>VZTG01008989.1:559465-592321 GCA_013397845.1 Melanocharis versteri | reverse complement strand
TTTTTTTGGTGGGTGATGGTTCCCAACTGCAGTGCCACTCTGCTGAAAAGTTATTCTGTTCCAGTGAAAAAATCCCTTCTTTAAGACATATTTAATTCTTCTATGAGAAATGTTTTCTAGAAGTAGACACTGCACTCAGGGTTCAGTCAGTTCAGACAGTGTGAACACTGTGTTTGAAAAAGACTTGGGTTTAATACATACAGATTGACTCTCAACTTCTACTTTCCACAAAAAAAGATGTATGCATAAGGGCCATGTTACTGCTACCACTTTGCAGTGGCGGAATAAAGATGTTGAGAAGTGAGAAAAGGAGACAGTATGGGAAGGACAAGGACAAGGAACAGGAGTCGGTGACTATTTTAGTAAAGGACTGGTACCTAGAACAATGGGAGTCTGGACACAGACATTTTATGTGTAATAATGATAATCACTGTTACTGCTATCAGAATACTCAAGAGACTGCAACATAGGAGCTCATTAAACACAGAAGTCCAAATACCTGAAACCTAGAGGTAAGAGACGGTAGGTAAATTCAAGGGAACATCAGAAAACTCACAAAATAGTTAAAATGCAAGGATGTCACTGCATAGACAATGTTAGTGGTTGTCAGAGTTGGGTTTTTTTTGTTTGCTTGTTTTATTTTTTGGGTTTTTTTTTAAAATCCATAATAAATATATGTATAGGAAAATTTGAGTGTCTTTAGGGAAATTAGATATTACTGGGGTGTAGTCTCTAATGGGATGGGTCACTGGGAATAAGCACAAAAGTGCTTTCTGCAGCAATCACTACCAGTTATACAAAGAAGACTGGTGTTACAAGTCACAAAGTTTGAAAGGTTTTGTTCCTCTGAACAGTTTTCAAGATACAGCCAAACACTGGGTATTTGGTGCTTTGGTCAAGGTATTCAGCAGGAGGAGAGTAAACTCTCCAAGAAGAAGTTAACACCTGCAATGGACTTGCCATAGTTAAGGTTATTTTAGACAATGCCTGAAAGATGATAAGAGCTTCTGAAAGATTTTTACTTCTCTGGATTAATAGGGAAGTCCCCATTTGAATTTGAATTCCCAACAAACATGTTCAGAATAGAGGATTTGCGATATTTAAGTACAGCTAAAATGTGATAATCTATAGCAAGGAACAGATTCTGAGCAAAGTGCGATATCTTGGGGGTAGTAGAGGAGGTTTGGCTGGGATGTAAAAAGGGTAAAGGGTAAAGGGTAAAGGTATAGACAATGTTCTTTGAATATGCCAGCAGACCTTCTAGACCTTCTAGTATGCAGCTGTGCAAACAACTGATTTTTTGGTTAGGTGTATGAACCCAAACACAGTCAACATGTAATTTCTGCTGACCCAGAGTGAAAAAGTTTCCAATTGCTTTATGAAACGGAGACCCTCAACACTTTTGCTTCAGCTTAACAAAATGTTCTCTTTGGCTGAAACAAAGTTGCTCATTTGGGGTTTTTTGGGGTTTTTTTGCTTCTAAAAATATTTCAAAATCAAACATAACTTCATGTGGTCTCAATACAATACTTGGAAACAAAAAATAAACCTTTCTTACCCTCATTCAGATTTTTCTTACCAAATTAGATATGAATTTGCAAAGAGTTTCAGTGGTCACAAAATTGCTGATTTCAGTGAACAAGCTACTTGGGGAAAGTAGGCATTCACCCAGTTCCTTTTATGGTACTGACTGCCAAGGTATGAGCCTGCTCTGGTGGCTTGGTGTGGGCTGGCCTCCTGCCAAACCTGCAGTAGCTATTCCCTCATGAAAGGGTCAGAGCTACTGTAGACAAATGATCATGATCCACATTTTGCTCTCAGTGCTTAGATGGACCATCGACTAAAGTAATGCACAGGCAAACCCTCAATGATCTCAGTTTTCTGTGCATTTCAAGGCTGCAGAGCCTTCTCTCTTGTCAGGTGGTCGTTTCCTGATACATCTTTTCTGCAAAGACTTGGGAATTGTTTCCAAGTGTTGCGAGCTTTGTAATTTAGACGTTGTCCAGGCACAAGTCTATTAGACAAAAAGGTGTGGTGGAGTAGTTTACCCTTTAAACAGCAATCATCAACCTTAACCAGCGTCATGCACTTACTGGTTTGGATGCTGCTAATCCTGATTTATGCCTTACTGCTTCACATGAATGAGTCTGCTTGCAGAGTGGAGAGGATTTAGTGTGAGCAGAGTGCCAGACCCTGTTCCTTGAAATAAGAAATGTTTATATTGTTGGGAAGTGATGTAATGGCAGCTTGAATTATGTTTATTAGCATGTGAAAAGATTTAGCAGTATATCTGTCTGTTTTCTATTAGAGATTTGTATCCAATAACAAAAAAATACCCATGGATAACAAACTGGAAAATGGATGCATATTTGGCTGGCCGTAACTGGGGGGTGAGGGGGGAGGATGGGGCTTGAGAGGAGCTGTGGGGCTTTTAAAAATATTTTTCAGTAACAAAACAAGTTTAATGAAGGTGTTGTAGAGACACAATTTTTTAAACTGGAAATTAAAAATAAAAGCTAATCTGGAAGTAACCCTCACTTTTCTGCTATTGGGAAGTATTGTTACTTATTTGAATTTAAAATTTGATAAAACACCATTTTTTTATTATTTACATTACTAAAGGACATCTCTAGTAAGTATTTACAGACCTCTTTTGCTGGATAATTAACTGGTGCATAGGGAGTTTGTTTCTTATTCATCGAGTTAGCATCTTATATCTGTTCCACTAAAAGTGAAGTCAAGGTGTCTGCTACTCTTCTGAATCTAGAGTTTACCACATTAGAAGAAAAATGTACCACAGATGAAATATACTGTGTAGTTAGAAGTCCTTTTATTTACACATGTAAATATAGTTTAAAATGTTCTTTTGCTAATTAAATATAAAGAAACAAACAAAACCAAACATTATGAGTGTTCCTGGGTTTTTTTTCTGCATTTGCCAAAACTTTTAGTGGTGCTTGAGTGCTTTTCCTGTAATTTTTTATTTGCTTGTTTTGAGATTATTAATATAATAATTTAAAAATTTTTGTCTTCAGTAAACATTGTATGACACAAAAGCACATTATTGGCTTTATGTCTGAACAGTTTTCTAGTTCTCACACCATAATGATATTGGAAAAATCAAATATTTTAACACAGTAAAATGCATCAAATAAGATCAGACATTGAAAGATGTTCCACTTGAATGGAATGCTGTTGAAACTAGAGTTCTACATTTTGGGTGATACAGAGTATGACAGATTATGAGGTTTAAGCAATTCAAGTCAAATCAGAGGACAGGAGTAAATTATTGTATTAGTGTTTGCAAAATTTAAAATAAATTGAGGCTTCAGAACACCTAGTGAAAGTTTAGGTTTAGTACAGTATAACTAAAGGTCCATTTAACATGGGAGGTGATGGTAAGATCTGGCAGACAATACAGGAGATACATATATATAGATAAAAATTGGCTCCTAATGCATTTATAGATGCCCTGGAAAAAGACTTTTGGTGAGAAATATTTTTGCTGTAAATTCAGTCAGGAAAAGAGTTTATTAAATAATAGTTTTCTGCAATTGCTTTTTTTTTGTTTTTTTCATTTACAGTAATAGATGATTCATAAATAATGTGATCTGGAAAATAAGAGATGTGCATCCAAGTCAATGTTTGGGAAAGCTGGATGGAACCTTTTCACTAGAATTTAGATCTGTGATGATAATGTGGAACCTAATTAGAGCTGGGGATTAAAAGTAATGTGTAAATGCAGTCAACAGAAATTACTGCTTGTAAAAGCAATAGTAAGACTGTAGGGAGCAAGAGAGGAAAGCAGGTCCACAAAAGAATAGACGAAGTGGCCAGAGTAGCAGGGATGGGCCAAAGCCTCTGAGGAACTATTTATTGGTTGGAGGCATCCACGTGGCAACCTGGCCACCCGCCTCCAGAGCCCCAGTGGAGCTTTTGGCTCATTGTTCGAAACATCTCTGGAAATATCCTTAGTCAGGATGCCATGAATCGGTGCAGCACTAACTGCAGGATCATAATGGAATCATGTCTGGTTGTTTTGTAATTGCAACTTTCCTACTGGTTTTATATTTGGACTTCATTCACAATAAGCCTATTGCCACCTGAAATTTCTTTATTTGCTTGAAAATTAAGGGAAAATTGCCTCCCTCAATGGTATTGCAATGCACGTAGAAGACGTGAGAAGGAAATACATTGTCTTATATTACAAATCATAGACAAATTTTCTGTTTTGTTCTAATGTTTTCTATCTTAAATGTGAGGAATCTAGAATCATACAATCATAGAACCATTTATGTTGGAAAAGACCTTTGACATCACCAAGTCCAAACATTAACCAAGCACTCTTCCCTAAGTGCCACATCTACACCAGGTATACATTAAATGCATCCAGGGATAGTGACTCAATCACTTCCCTTGGCAACCTGCTCTAAATCCTGACAAGCCTTTCAGTGAGGAAATTTTTCCTGATATCCAGATCTAAGCCTCCCCTGGTGAAACTTGAAACCATTTCCTCTTGTCTCACCACTTTTTACTTGGGAGAAGAGATTGTTTCGTATATTCTTAATATCATTCTGAAGTTATTATAGCTGCAACTTTCAGGAATGATTCTTTACAGCTGGGGTCATTTTCCCATGGAAAACCACAAGATAAAATCTGTTCTGGTCTTCCTTTTGAGAATAGATTTGTTCTGTAACTAACTGTAAACTTCCCATCTTTTAATAGGGAAAGAAATATCTGTGCAAAGGATGAGATTACAGGAATGATAAAAGAGATGCATTGCACTGAATTCAGTAGAGCTACAACTTTGTTAACGTCTGCTAGAGTCTTAATGTGTATGCCAGCGTAGGTGACTTGTGACTGCACCTGATGCCACTGTGAGATATTTCTAGGATCATTTGGAGAGGTGAAAAATCTTTGCAATTGTCTGTAAAATCAGACATGATAAGAGTCATATTGCTTAAATGACATGTTGTATTTATTAATAGGCATATATGAGAAGGAAGTAACAATATATGCAGTATATGTAATGCAGAGCTTCTTAAAAGTTAGATATCCAATATTTTCCCCTGTTTTTTTCCTAGTTCATGGGTACCTCCTAAGAATGAATGGCTGTCTCTGAAGACCAGTGTCTCAAATGGCAAGAACCACTTTTTGAAATTTCCTATCTCTTTCTGCTTTCTGCCAAAGCAAGCTTGGTAAATTGTTTGAAATCACACTGTGCAGGCAGGTGTGGACCTTGCGTATGGCGTTCTGCCTGGTTTGAAATATGTCTGTATCCAGAAAACAACCTTTGCTATACTAATCCCCTGTTTAACAATCTTTGCCTGTTAATTATAAAAGGATAGGAGCAGTTTAGAAGATTATTCAGTGATTATAATGTATGAATATCTTGCACAGCAATTACCTCCTTCCTTTTTACTTAGGGTACAAAAAATTGTGTGAGATGCTTGTAAAACCTGGCAGCAACTTGCTCTAAAAGTAATAGAGAAATAATAAAACTCCTCAGCATAAAGATTTCAGATACATTATTATTCCATGAAAAGAAAAAAACCCATCAGATTCCAAATAAAGGGAAATACTGCACTCTGCTCTTTCTAAAAGAAATCTGCAGTGTTTGTTAATGATGACACAGGCAGTAAAATTCTTGGCAAATCCGATTGACTCTGATGAAAGAATTTAATCAAGATTGACTAGCAGTGATGCTATTTTTGCATGGACTAGAGGTTTATCCCTCAGACCTGAAGAGACTTGATCTGACAGGAAAAGATATAAACGCTGCAGTAACTCTTAGAATTAGCAATCCTTAGAAAGGTTTCACTTTTGTGAGAGTGCTGATGTAGTGTCTGTATGAGACATTGGACAAATTTATAGGTAAAGAAGGTCTTACAAGTATGGTGCAGAGAGGCATCTTCTAAAAACTGCTGGTTCTGGGAAAAAGTCCAAAAGTACTTCCATGTATCGAAACTTATCCTGAAAATCAGAGTTGTTGTTGGTCACTGCAGAAATAGTAAGTGAGTCCTAGAGAACTCAAAAGAACTAAACAGGACATCCTGGTCTAACCATTGAACTTTTTCAGAAATGATAGTAGATGAAGGTGTCACCTCAGCATGAGACCTGAGTAAAAATCATGATTTCTGAACTCACTAGAACCTCGGAGATTCCATCCTGTATCAGAAATAAAACTTCTCAGTAATATTACATTTCCATGTGAGAAGATCCTGGAAAGTACTGAAAAAATTCCAATTAGTAGATGCTCAAAAGCAGTTGCATAACTTCATGAGAATTTATAAGGGGAAGATTAACTGTTAGTGATTAGGAAGGACATAAGGCAATGTTGTGAAGAAAATGAAATTTTCTGTGCCGATGCATTTTCATGCCAGTCCTCAACACATGATAAATTGCCATTCTCACATCTAGAGAAGGAGAGAAATGGAAGAAAGCATTTTCCATCTGTTGAGGCCCTTTTTTGAGCTCTTTTGTCAAAGGAAGGTCACTTCCATTCAGAGCCCTGCTCAGCCCAGCAGAGCTTCGTTTTCCAATGATGTCTTCCATGTGCAGAATGATGAAGTCCTTACTCCCACCAGGAGTCTGCCTGGCCAGAAACTGACAACCCAACTTCAGTGAATCTATGGAAAATTTTGTAGTGGCACCTATGTATCCAAAGTTTCACCATAATAAGGTATCTTCAAGCATTAAATGCCAAGATGGAATGACCTAAGGATCTCAATTCAAATACATTCAAAGTTAATTGAAATAAATGTTAAATCATGCTCTTAAGGGCCACATACAAGACAGAAACAAAAAAGAGTTGCAATATCTTCCTTGAGAAAAATGCAACTGCTACTAAAGTTGGAATTTTTACTTAAGTAATAGACAATGCAGTCTATTAATGAGAGGAAATCTGAAATGCCGAGGAGTGTTCTGAACAACAAAGAATACAGAACTGACTTGTGCTATGATATAACTTCTATTTCTCTCAATTATTCCTAAACAGGTAGTAATAAACTAGAATATAATTTTCTGAATGGATGGAATCGTGAATTCTTCCTGTTTGGCTATGCAGAAAAGTTGGCTATTTGATAAAACTTCTGAAAAGCCTAGGATTTGTTTAACTTGGGCTCCTAATGATCCTACAACTCTGGCATGAAAAGCAAACTGGTGTTGTTACAGAAAGGGAAGATGGAAAATTGGAGAAATCATACTTTTCCATAGTGGAAGATCTGAAAAGAAGTTAATACTCAAATACAAATTAGTACTTTCGTTGTACTGCAAACATCTGTGTCCTGAAACCAATTTTACATGCAGCCAGTGGAAATGAACACTTCCCATGTGTGCTGGCCTAACACTAGAGAAATGTTTAGAGCTGTTGGAGAACTCTGGGATGAAACACTTTCCTTTGGAAAATGGCAAGCTGATGAAATAGAGGCTTTTTAAAGAATTAGTTCCTTTCAAAAACCTTTTTATTTTTGAAAGAAAAGTACTGACACTGCCAAAAAATTTTTGGCTTAACTTTTATTAATATAAACATTCCATTTTTAGTTCAAACCAACTTTTCAGTCCCCTGAATTAATTAATGTGAGACAGTAATTAATTAACTTCAGACACAAGTATGTCAGCATTATCTGAACAACCTGCTCAGTGTACTATTGCTAGAGACTGATTCCATGGCAGAACAGAAGGAATAGCATTTGCGTATTTTTACTGAATATTATTGTGAATATTAATGGTATTTTATAATGTAAGTGGTTCATAGCAGTAATTATATATAGCATAACATCAGCACAACTGAACACAACTAAAGTAAAACACAAGTAATAGAATAATATGACAAGTGTTATATTAGGATTTTTGCTGAGAGGCAGCATCTTGCACCTTTCATATTTCCTACTTTCTACACAGCAAGAATGCATATTTTCCAAGCACAAGCATATGCTTAACTTGGTCACTTGAGGACCAAGTCCTCTGTTAATCTATCTCCTATTTGGCTCTTCAAAAAAGGCATCATTTTCTGAATCAAAGGTCTAAAAGAAATTACATTTGAATAGGCATTTACATGACTATTTTGAAGTATGTTGTAGAGAGAGAAAGAAAAAAAAGAGTGAGGTGAAGTATTTCTTTCTTTACTTTTGGCAAATCCAGAAGATTAATAAGTAGACTAGACTGAGGAAAAACAAATTAGATTCTCCTGATCATCTCTTATTTTATTCCAGTTCAAAAAGAGATAGCTATTCAGCAGGCCAAATATCAGATTATTTAAGTTCTTTGGAAACCATTTTGATGTGTCCCAGTTTTCTGAGCCCTGAGATGCTAATTTTAAGTTATTATTGTATACAAATTGTTATAGGGTGGGTTTCCTGGTAAATTGGAAGTACACTAGGGATCTTTCTCATACTGTAAAATCAAAACCAGGAGAGATGAAAAAAATCTCAAATTACAAAAAAAAAATCTCAAAACACACAATGTCAAACAGTGTTTTCTCCATAAACATTTTGTCAAAAATTGAATAAACAAGCTACGGGCTCGCAGATGAGCAGTTTTTTCTGGGATAAGTGTTCTTGGAAAAGCAGGTGTAAAGTATGAAGATAATGCCAAGGCAGGTGAGTGCATCTCCTGCTGGACTTGAGGAAATATTTTGTATGGTCACACTCAAAAAAGCAGAATATATAACTGCTAACTAAAGGTCTCAGCAGTTAGGAAAAAACCCAAACCGAATTAAACCAAAATAAACAAACTTCTATAGTTTTTAATTTTGGGCTTTTAATCAAATGACAAAGTTCCACAGCTTGGACAGCTCTTAGGTTCCATGGAGGAAGGTGTTAATTTATAATTTAAAGAGAAATATAACAACTGAAAATCTGATGCATTGAGGAATGTTCTCAAAGGTATGTGTTTACAGTACCACATCCAGATTTCACTAAAGCAACTAGGAGCGAGGCACAAAGGCATCTCTGTGCTCAAAATTATCCTACAGTAGACTCTCTTGAGTATTTTCATGCCCATAACCTCAACTCTGCCAGGTCCCGTGATGGTTGGTCCGCTGCACCTCCAAAAAATCAGACCCAGCAGTCACAAGCTTCTGCTGAAGTTGTATCTTATACATATATTTTACATTGACACATGCTGCACATCTATTTCTAAATAAAAATAAAAAGAGTAGTGTAGCTCTTAAACTGAAATATAAGCTGTGAGTCCTGAAGTCTTGACTTATTATCAAAAATCTAGACTTGCTACTGATTTCCTTCCTTCCTTCCTTCCTTCCTTCCTTCCTTCCTTCCTTCCTTCCTTCCTTCCTCAAATGTCTTGTGAAGTGCAATGCCAGTCTGTGAATAACTGGATGAGCGGAAAAGGTTTTACCTTAGTTCAGATCCCTTCTCTTTGTTCTTTCTCTTCCTTCCTTTTATAGTTGTTTTTTTTTCTTTATTTTATTACCTATAGTACCCTGTAGATGTGTTTTCTGTTCTATTTGGCATTTTTTTCTGTAATAGATTTCATTATCATATACTTCAGTTCTATTAAATTTTATTCTCTGATGATTTTTATTTCATTCTAACTGGTGAAACTCAAACTGATAAGGGAAAAAGTGTTAAGCATTCCCTTTCCCTTTTTTTCCCTGTGAATTATCCCAGGGTCCAGAGGGAATGGCAAGACTTAGTTATGGTTTTCGTGGGTTTTTTTATCTTTCAGGGACCACGACAAAGAGAAGAAGACAAGTGCTCAAGTTAGTATTTTGAGTGATGAATCAGTCAAATGGAAAACCTAGTTGATGTGTTCTTTTGCAAGGATTGCACATATCGAGCATGCAGAGGTCTTGCTGTGGGTTCTTATTAACATCATCAATCATCTGTTGTGTGGTCCACTAAAAATTAATATAGTTTAATAAAAAAATATTTGTTGTCTTTGGAAAGGGCTGATAGCAAGAACCCCATATTTTGGAGTTTCTGAAGTGCTTAAGCATTGCATTCTGGATTGCAGCTGTGTGCCTAAAATGATGTGCTTGATATATTAGCCAAATTTTATGTACTTATAAGTATTATCAAAGCTATATAGTGAAGTAACAAAAAAAATTAGCATTGCTGATTGGATTTAAAATTTCTCCTGCTTATCTGCTTAAGGAAATATGCTTTCATTTTATGTAGCATCTGTTATGAATTAAATGTAACTTTCAGCTCCTTTTTCACAATTCCTACGTATACATTTTCCTTCATAACAAACAAACAGTTATAAAGCTCTGAAAGCTCACAGCTGTTTGTGTTAGGTGGAGAAAGCAGGCCTATTTTTGCTCCTGCAGGAAAAAGATTGAGTTAGGTTCAATGTGCTGATAAATGTAAAAGTGGTTATATTCCAAGGTGATGTGGTTATGACAGAGACAGCTTGTTAAACATATCAAAGCATACCCCATATAATGGCTGAATGAAGCTGCATGGTTAGGAATTGATTCTAGTTGAAAACATACTTTCTTGACATGAAATTTAGCTACATCAGTACATACCCCACCCAAACATTTGTTTGTTTTCTAAAACTTGGAGTAGTGATGCATATGGAAAAAGCTAAAGAGTTTCATATGTTCAGAAATTGTGCAGAACAATTAAACAAGATGCCATTCAGATTTAGTTGTTGTGACAAGTAAGAGAACAAAATGTGAACTGCGTGCAAAACATTATTCCCCTTTTGTGAACAGCATCGGGATACTTTTTTGGCTTGCAGGCTTGAACAAGTGACACGGTTAGCTGAGTGACACTTCACTTCCAGCTAATTCTTGGCATCGAACTTCAAGTAGTCTTTGTACAGCTGCAGTGACTGACATAAGCTCTACTATGGGATATGGTGCTGTTAGATCAGTACTTTGGAGAATACTGTAAAAACCTTGCTTTCCAAGCTAGAAGAGAGAATAAAGGGTTTTTTCTTTTTTTTTTTTTTTTTCTTTTTTAAACCTCAAGGGCTCATTTCTCATCTCATTAAAAACAATAGGAATTTAACATTAAAATCAACGTCAGTTTTTATTCTCAAATAGCAATTTCTACAGTTGTGGGGATTTTCATGAGCTCTACTGAGAAGATGTATTTGAGAAACTAAACACTCCCTTGGTTTTAACTAGTCTCTGAACACATCAAACATGATGAGGTAAAGGAAAGTTTTGAGATTTATGTGGATTACTGAAGCAGTGGTTAGGATGGGAGGAGAAGCAGCTCTCCTGTGCTGGTTCTGTCCGGGATAGAGTTAATTTTCTTAGTAGCTGGCATGGGACCCTGCTTTGTATTTGTGTTGGAAACAGTGCTGATAGCATTGTTGCACTCTTGCTGAGCAGTGCTTGCAGAGCACCAAGGCCTTTTCTGCCTCTCGTCCCGGCCCAGCAGCAAGCAGGCTGGGGGTGCACAAGAAGCTGGGAGAGGACTAACCCTGACAGTTGACCCCGAGTGACCCAAGGGATGTTCCATGCCATATGGCCTCATGCTCAGTATATAAACCTGTGGAAGGAGAAAAGAAGGGATGTTTGGAGTGGTGGTTTTCATCTGCCTGAGTCAGCATTAAGAGTGGTGGAGTCTGGCTTTCCTGTAGGCAGCTGAACACCTGCCTGCTGATGGGAAGTGGTGAATGAATTCCTTCTTCTGCTTTGCTTGTGTACGCAGTTTTTGCTTTACCCATTAAACTTGCTTTATCTCAATACATGAATTTTCTCATTTTTACTCTTCCAATTCTCTCCCCCATCACACCAGGGGAGAGTGAAGGAGCAACTGCATGAGACTGAGTTTCCAGCTGGGATTAAACCATGACAACCACCCATCCACCTCTTGCTCAGGGATCCCATTTTGATTTGGCAGTTTCAGGCAGAGGCATTAGTGTGCCCCAGCCAGTGGCTGTCTAGCAATGCTGTGAAGATTGCAGAAACTTTCCTGTAGCACTCTCTGTGATTCTGTCCAGGTAAGCATTAAAGTATTGCCTGAA
The DNA here is from genome assembly GCA_013397845.1 of Melanocharis versteri. NCBI lineage: Eukaryota > Metazoa > Chordata > Aves > Passeriformes > Melanocharitidae > Melanocharis > Melanocharis versteri. Next base: position 580,375 of record VZTG01008989.1, on the reverse strand, counting down.
GTCACCAAACACTGACATTCATTTATAAACAGTTCTGGAGATGCATGCTGGAATTCAGTACCAAGCCATCTCACTTGAGCTCTATGGCTCTGTAAAAAGTAGTGAAGATTTTTGTAGCTATATCATCTTCAGAAGCCACTCCCTTGTAGAGTTTCAGGGCTGTTTGGTAAGTTACCTGACGTGTATCTCGGTGCTGCCTATCAATTGTGGCTATTATTGTCTCTCCAGATGTAAATGAAGAAAGTAATTTTATTTATATAATGCTTGAGTGGGCAAGAGAGAGAGACATTTCTAGGAACATGGACAAAGTTAATGCTCAGAACATTTTAGCAGGATATTGAGTAACTGAAAGAGAACCTTACATCGCAGCATCACAACATCATTAAATGTTCACAGTCTGACATGATGCCAAAGTGAATGACAGTGTTTCTGTCTGCATCTAAAAGTAAGATAACACTTTTTTGCAGGATGAGCACCAACAGCCTGTAACTCCTGAAATGCATTGAAAAACTGTCAGATAAAATTGATATCTGCTGCCAATGTAATAACAGCCATTAATAACGGCTCCTATAGTACCTGAATTCATGTCTTTTTAAGTTTCTCAACGCAAACAAAGTGAAAGCAGGAGGTTTCTGCAAAACCACAAAACATAAAACTGAGGAAGGTATGTCCCTGAGGTAATGAAAAAGGTCTCTTAAGTCAGTTTTTTCATGCGCATTTAAAATTAAAAGAGAAAAGAAAACTCTCAAGCAGTGTCAGAGAAAATATGACGAGCCTATATAAGATATATTTAGCTATATCAACTGATGGATCCTTTAGTTCCAGAATTTAGACAGATTCTGGAAGAACAAGAGAAATCTCTAATCATTAACAATAATTGCTGATGTGTTCTATGATGAGATGCAGGCCCAAAGGCATCCTAAATTTGCTTTTAGGAAGCAGTTAGGACATTTCTATCTGTAAGTGGTTGCTTGACCACATGGACCTGATGGAGGGAATAGTCTGCTTGAGAGGGATAATGTCTCAGACTCTGCATGAGGGGGAAAATAGGGTAACCCTAATGAAGGCAGCTTCTTTTCCTCTTGGGTAGTGTATGACAGATGTCTTAAAAGTCTTAAAAAGTCTTAAAAACAGTAGAAGGAGGACAACTTGTAAATGACCATTTTTCTGCCACAGCTGCAATAAGTTAGTAGTGCTATGCTACAAATTGTACTATCAGAATCTATTCTCTTTAAATGTTCCATGCTTTTTACTCTTGATATTGTCTTATTAGCTTGTGGAAGGCAGAGATCTTATACTCAATGAAAAATGAAGACATCAGAAAACGATCAATTGTGCCCTAAGCACTTCATCACTATTGTAGCTTCTGAACCCAAATCTCCAAAAATTCAGGTATAGCAATAACAATATTTGTTTCCAGGGCCTTTTTTCAGTCTCCTTTCCTCTGAGGTGACAGTGAAAATAATAACTTTTTTTCTTGGATTGGGGAACATTTTTCTTGTTCAAACAACAGGAAGTTAGGTATTACCTGGAGGCATTATATCTGCAGAATATTAATAACTATGCTATTTTTCTGTGTTTTGTACTGGCTCAGTAGTTACCATTATAGCTTCACAGCATGAAAATGTCTCCAAGCATTTAGATGAATGGTTTCTACTACAGTGACAAATTTTCAATTATGATTGCAGCTAAATGGAGTATTTTTTGCAGAAGTCAGACTTCTTTCAGTTTTCTCAACAAAAGTCAACATTTCAAAAGAAAACTTTTACTGAAATGTAGATGTTTTTATCAGCCTTTATGTTAGAAAATAGCTGCTTATCACCCTGCTAAGCTTCATATATATATATATATGTAGCAATGAAATTACCCTTTGAGTCTATAAAAATAACCACATATTTAAATGGTGATGTCATGGTCTCTCCTGTGATACAGTTGGTGGAAATGTTGGCCCTTGACAAAGAAGTTCCTTGTCTCTCATGGAAAAACTCCCAAATGCACAGCTGCTTTCTGAGAATCAAATGTAAACCACACAAATTATATCTGTTTATTATATATGGTTCTGGGGTTTTTTCTCTCAGCTGCTGGCATCTTAATAACACTTGAAAATAGCCAAAAACTTCATAATTCCTGGAGAGAAATGGGATGTGTTGCTTAGTCCTTTTCTGAAAGAGCTTCAGGAAATCCTTGCCTACAAAGTAGACTTCATTATTTGTTAGCTTTCTTTGTTCTTTCTAAAAGAATGTTTTTCCTGGACAGCTTAACCTTCTTCCCTGCCAGTGTACTTGCCTATTTTAATTAAACCAGGTCATCAGTAAAGCACAAGGGACAGAAGATAAGACCACGGCCATTGCGTGCAGCAAAGAAAGCTCTTTCTGGAAAATATTTTTGACCTGTTTCACGGACTCCTTGTGCTTCCCTGCACACACCTGCTCCTGGCATGAGAGATCAGAATAGCAGTGTCTTCCCACATGATGACAAATAAATTCTCACCATCTCTTTTTTACTTTTTGTTTGTCAAGCTTCCCTAACTTGGGGATCTCTTTTGGCACTGCTGCACAAGGGGGAACTAAACAGCCTTACCCTGATATGAAATACATTATCCATCTCTCAGTCCAATACTTCCTGTGTGGTTTCTCCAGTGTCACTTTAGGCAGCTGTGTGAGCAGAGAGGATATTGCAGTCCTCACTGCTGGTTAAGTGCGAGTGATGACCCTGTAATGGCTGGGTTTGGGCTTCTGCCCGCAGTGGTAACCCTGAGCATCCCATACAGCTGCCAGCCACTCAGAACAGGACAGCAGAACTGCAGTGACAGAGATACCACCTGGATTCACTCAGCCGAGCAGGATTTGCCTCCGTGGGCCAAGGTTGAACACTCATAGTGGTCTTTCCCTGAGCCTGGGCAAGAATATCTCTCCAGACTTCATGTTGTATAGAAGGCCTGTGTTTAGAGTTCAGCCCAGACTTGTTTGAGATAGCAGCAGCAAGAAGCAAGTGTCTAAAGCCGTGGCCAAAACAGATGTGTGTGGCAAAATTTATGGAGCAATGTACAGTGACATGGCTTGCTTTGAAGACAATATCTGGTTCTAACTAATAGTGAATCTCCTGTCATAGGGAAAATAAAACTATTTCCCATCCCTAAACTCTCTCTTCTTTCTGTTAGTTTGTCATGAGTGCTTTATTACTACAAAAGTTACTTTCACTGAAGTGCAAAGAGCAATAATATATTTACTATTATCACCAAAGCTTTCTGAAGCAGGGGACCTCAATACAACCCCAATATTCTTTGAGACAATCTTGTTCAACCTTCTATAATTCAGTCCTTGCAGTATTTCTTTGGGGTTTTTTGCATTTTCCATAAAAACCTCTAGGATGCAAAAGCAAGCATCAGTGGTGACCAGGGTTTGCCAAGAAAACTGAGCATTTGAATTGTAGAATATAATTTTTAGCCTAATATTAGTTATACATTAATGTAGCACAAAAATTATTAATATATACTGGAACAGGGAAAAAAGTTTGGTTTGATCAGTTTTCCTGAGAAAACCTAATTTCTTTCCACTGACAGAAGAAATCATCTTTTGAAAATTGCTGCTGTTTTTATTCAGCCTGGCTTAAAAGATCAATAGCATAGGGTGATGATGCATTTGCATGTCTGTACAAGATTTACTGAGGCTTCTGACTGTCTCTAGATTTTCAAATTAGATACAGCTGTAGCTGCAAACACAGGGAGAGAATGGCTAGCTGAACCAAGCAAGTTATTAAAAATAGATTTGAAACAGTAGAGATGTCACAGTTGAGCTAGTGAATATTAAAAAAAAACCCAACATTTTCCAGACCATTTCACTTTTAAAATTATATTTTACTTGATATAGAACTATTTAAATGCTTAACTGACTGAGTTGAAAAATAAAAACAGAGGGTAAGTTACTTGTAAGGGTAGTCTTTATAAGGCAGGTATGCCTGTGGCAATTAAAATTCAGGGTAAATTTTGCATAGAAGATGCCAAGGATGATTGTGCTCACAGAAATTTCCACTGAAGTTGTGTGATGAGGAAACCAATTTTCACTGTTCAAATAGTAAAAATTTGGGCTGAGTGTTACTAACAATTCAGACATCACTAGACTTGCCATTTATAAAGAGTTTTGGTTTGTACGTATGGTTTAAATTCCAGTCAGGCTTAAAGGACAAAATTTGAAAATTCAACTTCAAATTCAGATATATGATACTTTTCAGCTTTCTGATGTTGGTCAAAACTGGGTGGCAAAATTATTCCAAGTCCACTAACTGTATAGACTCTAATGAAACTACATTTAAAAGAAAAAAAATCCTTCTCACCTGAACCCAGATTACTAGAAGGCTGGGAGAGCTTGGAACACAATTGGTCTGAAATTTACCTTGACAGATGTCTATAGAGACACTGTCATATTAGATTATACTTTAAAAATTGTTTTTTAACAACAGGTTTGTATCTCAAGGTGTCATTTTACTACAATGTAAAAAATACATCATCCTGTAAAAGTTCTGATTCAGCTCCCTTTGAACTCTATGGCATCAACCCTACTGACTCAAAAAAGAGTTAAACGTTCCTGCCATGTCCTGTAATAATTTTCTGGCACTGTCCTAGTCCCTTTTAAAAAAATGAAACATCTGCCTTTGAAAAAACTTAAATAGGTCTGATAAAAATCAGAGATAGCCCAAGTCCCGTGCTACCTCAGTAGTTCCAAATACACCTCCTCAGTTCATTAATTTTCCCTGGGCAATCTCTTTTTCCAAACTTCACTGGTGACAAAATTTAAACTGTAACACAGGGAACAAGCTTTCATTTTTCCATCATCCATTAAAATTAAAAGTTGACAGAAATCCTACTGAAAACATTCTGGGATAGTTTTCAGAATTTTCCACAGTTTTATCTCCCTCTGATCTAACTGTTCTCATGGCCTTAAGGAGTTATTGCATTTCCCTTGAAGCAAACATTTCTTCTAGATGCGTCATTTTTTTTGCTCTTGTTTTTTTAAGGCTTGAGAGTTGAATATGATCAGACTAAGTTGTGGTTTGTCACATTTTCCTCAGTAAGTTTTCTTTTTTTACACAGCATGTTATTTAACATACTTTCTGGGTACTCCTGTTAATAAATTCCTGTCCCTAAAATAATTTAATAAGTATTGTATGTATAGATATGAAATAATTTTGTTTGTTTGTTGGAAATAGTTGTACTTCTATTAGTTCCTGAATATTTAGAAGACTTTTCAGAAAAATAACATACAATGAGCAATGTCTCTGAAATTCAAGTTTGCATCTTGCACAAAGTTTTGTGAAACGGTATTTGAAGTCGTATGCAAACCTCTGGAAAGCAAGCAGAAAATTCTTTCAGTATACAAGAATTTTTTCTGCTTTGTAATAAAAGATTAATTTGTCACTCTCATTCCTTTAATGCAGCTAATATCTGGACATCTGAGGAAAAGCTGAATTAATTGTGTAATTAAGTTATACTGCTATAAATATATTTGTTAAAATAACTAAATGACCTAAAAAAGCCTTGTGTACTTGAAATTTTTCAAGATTTTCCAGCTACAGTAACTTGCTAGCTATTACGTATTATCTCTACCTATAAGCCTTGCCTTGACACGGTCCTCAGTCTATTCTGAGGTCAAAGGTGACACTGAATCTTCACTAGATCAGAAGGACGTTTTTAAAAAGTCAAAATAGTACTCAAGAAATGTGTCAACTTTACAGATGAAATACACTATCTACCCCCAGAAAAGACGGAGGAAGTCCAGCAGCTATGCAAGTGTGATCATATTTCCTTTCCAATACATATTTAATCCCATAGGAAGCAACCAGTGTTATTAATTGGAGTTTATTTTTCTGTATTTTCCCATTTATCAAGATAAAATTTGGCATTGTTGTGTTTGTCCTGTAACAGCAAATGTATGATGACTTGTTTGTGACATTAATCCCTTTTATGTAGCTATCAACTAAGACTACAAAAATCCACATTGCACTGGCCACTGATGGAAAATTCTTCAGACTCTGAGAGAAGAACTGAAAATAAAAGTGCTTCCATGGTGAGAGAGATAAAACAGTCAGGGGATCATAACCAAGCTGTATCCCAGTGAATAATTCTTTTGTTTGGTCTGTACTAGCGTAGATGAAGGAAGAATTTATCTATGCTCCTTCTGAAAACATACACTGCTGTCAACTAGTGTTTTATTTTCTATCTGACAATACAATCTGTAATTCTTTTTAAAAGAAAACATAAGCAAACAGGAAAGCAGCTTAGAAATTTAAAGACCTTGCAGTATGTAACAATGTTAAACAAAAATCTGCCTGCCATTTAAGATGTATTAGATGTACATTATTCTTTGTATGTCATGGGAATTACAACTCCTAAGACTCTTAAAGTCTCCAAAAACTTTAATCTGTACCAAAAAAAAAAAAAAAAGAAGAGCATTCCAGTGTCTTTGTCAATTTGTACTTTACATACAGTGATATATAAAACAAAGTAGGCTCCTAAGAACCAGTAGTATAACATGTCTGTGTAAACCAGTGATTCTTGTCCTGAGAACTCAACAGTTCCTTTTAATTATCCACCAACCTAAGAGAAATTATCTCTCTCGAGGAATTTAACATTTGATTTCTGGCAGCCAATACTTTTAGAGCTTGGGGCCTCAACTAGGTAACAGATGTGTCCACATCCAAATACAATATGCATTAAAGTGATTCCATGTCATGTAGACATGGAATAAGACATCATTTCCATCAGAAAAAGATTATACAGTGCAACACTAATTTGCTCCACTTTTACTGCTTACTTTATGGTTTTTATTCTAGAACACATCTCACTTTGTCAGTTTGCAAAAAGATGGTCAAGGCCACAAAGAATTCCTTATTTCCTTGAGTGCTGAGAAAGAACAACTGGCAGGCAGTTGAGTTACACTTTGCACTTTATATCTAATAATCCATCTCCGTACCTGTTTTACTAAGCTACATTTAGTGCAGTGGTTACAGGTGAGGAATTGCTGCAGTACATTCAACAGCATGGCTTTCTCCCGTCCTATCTCCTGTAGGACTGGGAAGTGCACTGCTGTCAGCATCCACCCTCGGGATTTAAAAATTTGTTCTTATCTAGCAACCCAAGCCAGTGTGGAAGATGTAGCTTACATGAATGGTTAAACCACCCAAATACAAATTCTGGACTGTAAAATAATTGTAACTGTATGAAGAATTGTGCATAATGATCAATGTTGTTCAATCAATGACAACAAAAAACTTGTCAGTGAAGTTGACAATATAAATTACTTGTAATTCAGAAGAGAAATGGTCAGGCCCTATCAAACACTATTTATTGGCAAAAAAAAATCTCATTCTCTTCTGGTAAGTGCTAACTGTGTATAGTGGTGCAAGTTGAAAGAAGCAAGAAAAAATTTTTTGTCTATTTTTGAATATAGTAGACAACACAATTGAAAGTCAGTCAAAATTTGTCTTATTCTTTGAACATTCACATTTTAAAAGGAAATAACTGATAAATCCTGAAACCTATTTCACCTGAAAATGGTGATAATAGCCTTCTAGGAGAGTGCAATTTTGTAGAATGACTTCATTTTTATTCTATTTCAAGTTATTTCAGTATCACCCTTTACAGTCAGAACAAAAATTGAGAATTATTCAAGGTATTTATCTACATATAATTGAATTATGGATTAAATGCTAGTTAAAAATACAAAGGATTTTATACATTTAACCTCTTCTTGTTTAATAATCTTTTCTCAATCTATTCCAAGTAATATCCTTAAGTATATAGTACACAAATTTATCTCTCCAGAAATGCTTCTTCTTCTTTAGTTCTATGCTGTTCCCTGCTTTCCAAATACTTCTGCTTGATGCCTACCAGCCTAAATTTACCATGATAAAAATCAAACATTTCATTTACTGTCACCTCTTTCTTTCTTCATGACTGCTCATCGCCCTCCTCCCTATTACATTCCTTTGACATCTGTTGGTGTTTTGACGCCCTGACAAGCTACTTTTTCCTTTTCTTCCATTTCTATTCGTCCTGTAATCTTTAACAGTCATGGCAGACTCCCTTGAGAACATCTCTGTCTTTAGGTCAAGCTTTTCTTTGCATTATTTCATGCTATTTCCCACTGAAATGAGTCAGTTCTTGTCAGCAGTATGCCCACAGTTTAGGATTCAGTCCTAAGTCTGTACATAAATTCTACCTGCTTTAATTACCATTTGAATCAAGGTCACATAAAAAGGGTTAGTTGTCCAAATTTTTGTGTGAATACGGTCTTAAACAGTAAGGTAGATTTTAAGAATATTTAACTTATTTTTACTGTACAGTCTCAGAATCAGACAGTTGACCTTTCTTTTCTTTTTGGTTTCTTTTCTCTTTTCCCTTCTCCAGATCCATTTTTCTGGGTTGTGCAGTAGGTTGATATCTTGTGTCTGGATGATTGTGCAAACTCTTTGGCTCAGGCATAGTTCTTCTCTCTGCGTAATAAATGAGGCCTCAGAAGAGCATCAAAACAATAATGAATTAATTTTGTGCAATAACTACATATATATTTATATGTATATATACACACATATAAATTGTTTGAATTAAATTGCTTGTGATGTAGTATTTGAAGACAGAAATAATACCTTATGGTGTATGAGATGATCTTGGTTAATGTAAATTCTTTAAAATTGTGAGATGGTTTTGTTCCTTTCCTATAAATATCACATTGGCTAAAAAAAACCCAGCACTTAAAAAAAATATAGAAATATATTTTGCATTGCCTTTGCTTGCTTTCCAGATGTTAAGCATTTGATGTGCACAGTTGACAAATTCTCCATGGGTTCTAGCATAAGTCCTAAACCATGAAGGGAGAAAATTCGCTAGCGTGTCTTGGATAAAGACAACACTGCTTTCTCAGAATTTACATGGGAGTGGTATATTGGGAGAAAGTGTTTCTTCCAGTGCAGTTCTGTTGTCTGAATGCCAATAAGAGTGAATCTTCATTAACATTTTTACTGAGGTCACTTCTGTAGCAGAAGACTTGGATTTCCTGACTCTGTAAGTGCAGTACATTCCAGACTAGTAACTGGAAAAAAAAAAAAAAAGAAGAAAAAAAAATCAGATTTTTCTGGGAATTATTTTCCCCTTCTGTCAATAGGAAGAGAAGACTTTCCATATACCAGCGCCAGTCTCAGTTACAACTGCATTACATCATACAGTCTATGACTTGTGGACTTAGTGATCCTGAAATATTCTTACCTTTATTTTATAAAACATTTCCAAACAACATTTTTCACTCTCTCAAGGGCTCCGGGTAAGAAGATCAACTGCAGGTTTGTGAGTTCCTTTAAATGCTTGCCCTCTGAGACCTTAGCAAAAAAGAGCTCCTGCCAAATATCCCATATGCTATGGAAAATGAAGACAACACAGTGTCTCAGATAAGATATAAAGCTTCATTCCTGGACACCAGAATGAGTCTGCCCTCCTGTCACAGCCCTCCATGAGGTCATTCTCTCAATAATGATAACAACAACAGTTAGATTAATGGAAATCAGCCTTTTAACATTTTTTCAGGAAATATTTCCACTAGGTTTTGCACATTGTTATGTAGAACACTGAAAATCAACCTTAATGCTGTTCAGTCCAGTATTAAGATGTGTTTAGCACCTGTGTTTGGTCCTCTTCATTACTCTATGCAAAAATGTGGTCATATGAAATTAATTTATGACAATGCAATTCACTCTAACAGGTGCAATCAAACAAAATAGAAAGGTCTGACTCTTCCTCATTCTCAGGCAGTTAAACCTGAAGTTCATTCAGAATTATTCTACCACACAGGCACAGGAAATTAGGCTAAAATAGCCTCAAAAAAGGTAATTGTTACCTTGCTACAGGTTTTAAAGAATGTAGTTTTTCTTCCTTTCTGGGTGGATTAAGTAATCAGATGCATTTTGGTTAGCAGGAAAGAAAAGTGCAAATAGCAATGCCATCAAGAAAATTGATTCTGATAAGTGCCTGTTTGAACTATTTACCTTGGACTCTGCTAAAGTCAGGAATGTTCTAATCCAATATAAACTGAGTTAATACTAATACCTCTGTCCAATTCAAATGCTGAGCTGACAGAAAGATTAGGAAAAAGTAGATGATTTAGTAGTTCAGTATCTCCTTTATGTACTTATTTTTCCATTCCTTTGATCTTTGAGCTTTTTGAAATTACACCAAGTTGATTATCTTTTTGCCTCAGTTTCACTGGGCTTATCTTTGGCTCATTTGGATTTTGTTTAATTTTTTTAAAACATTGTAAAAATGTGACATTGCAAATATATATTTCAATAACTGTAGCAGCAACACATTTTGGCAGTATAAGTCATCCTCTTTACATCAAGAAAAGCAACAGTATCTCCCTTCTGTGTTATGATGCTTATAATTATAAATCATGCTTGTTGTAATTATAAATTCTTAGAGTAACACCCATTTTCAGTAATTCAGCTCTCAGCCAAATAGATGCAGATGCTCTCTTACACTCAAATACAGACACAAAGAGGTCCTAAGCCCATTAGAGTTGAAAGCTTAGGGTCATACATTATTTTTTAAAAATAATAGCTGCATTTTTGTATCATGTACTTAAAATATGTCTAGCTAAAATTTAGCTACTGTGATCTTACAAAAGTCAAAATAGTTCAGAAAATTTTATTGATCAAACTAAGTAAAATGAGCTTTGAATGACAATGTGCCAGCTGTGGTGTGTCTTGTCTAAATCAGGTGAATAATTTGTGTGTGCAGACTGACCATGTGCCAGTGTCTCCAGCAGGTTCTTCTGGAGAAAGTGTTGTCTCAGTGTGTTCTTCCTTTTAAAATGTTGTGAGTTAAGTCTTCTTATTCTGCTTTTATGAGACACTTCAGTTTGTAAATTGTCTAACATTGTCGGAGAATTTCTCAGAGTGGTGTAATACACATCAAGCTCAGGCTGAGAACTGAGACGACCCCTAACTCATGTAGCTGTGCCAGCTGGGTTCTAGTCTGGTGCTAAGACATCCTCCCAGGATCCAGCATCCATATCTGCAGGGTTCAGTGGTGACACACGAAAGGCTGTCTGACTCAGGCTGGCACTTCCCAGCAGGTTGTGTGTTACTGTCTGTTGGATGCCATGGTCATTGACTTTGGAAAAAAAAAAATCAGCACTTATTTTGTTCAGAAGATATGCAAATGCATGTTCACTGTGCCAAAAATCCAATTGAGCAGGAAGACACAAGCACAGATGAAATACGAGATCATGGAGAAGCAGCAGGCACTCAGCAGGAAGGCAACACTTTTAACAGTAACAAACACACATTCTTCCTCCTAATGTTATTCTTCAAAAGAAAATTTCTGATTTCATTGACACTGAGTCCTATCATCGCTTTTGACCTGCAGATTCTCCTCTGGCCCCATTTCCTCCAGTGAGTAAGAATATGGGCAGGAAAGACTCACAGGTGCACCCCATCAACAACCCAGCTAATAACCTCAAAATGAAAAATTGTGGTGAAAACACAAAAGATTCAATCTTCCATTCCAGATCTGAAGAAAACGTACCCCTGTATTTTTTCTGAGTGGACTTTGGGCATAGCTCTGCAACTCATTGTGTCCTGCTGCTGTGCCTGTGTTGGGTGCTGTCCATTGTGTAGGTGATGTTAGCCACGTATTGCTCTAGACAATGTTCCTCTCCACGTGAGTTATTTCTTTCTCACAAGCCATTTTATTCCATCTTTAACATTAACACATCAATGAAGAGAATCCTTATTTTTTTCCTTTTTAAACAAGATGGATTTCATTGTAGAAATGAGACTATTAGACATTAATTTCTCTTTAGATTCCCTAGTGAAATGTTTCTATCATCTCTCCTGCAATTATGTCACTGTCTTCTTAAGCAAATTAATTAATTTTACAAATTTTGAAGAAACGTGGCAGGAAATGCATAGTCTGGACAAAATTTTCAGCTATTTGGACAAAAATGTTAAACTTCTAAAGAGTTTAAATAATTAATTTCACATATTTCTATATTTTCCAAGTTCACAGAAATTGCTTTTGCCGTGGGCTTGTTTTAGTCATATCTAGTAAAAAACACACATAATATTTTAAATTTATTTTACATATATGTATATATAAAGATATAGATAACAGCTACATCAGATTGCTGTATTTCTTTATTCATCCTCATACGCAATCACAAAACTTTTGAAATCACATCGACATTGTGTTACTTTTTGGGACAACAAAGGATGATTTCAGTGGCTGGACTTGGTGATCCTAGAGAGAAACCTGTTATGCAAGACAATACTTTACAAAAAATATATTGCAATGGAGAAGAGATTGACCGGAAAAGAAAAAGAAAAAGAAAAAGAAAAAGAAAAAAAAGAAAAGAAAAATAGGCTTTAGTGTTGTGAAAGTGAATAGGATGAACTTAATCCTAACAAGGAAAAAATAGTATAATTTAAAAAGGATGAAATTGAAAACAAGGAGAGAGCCCACAGAAAGATTTTAAAGAATATAGTATTGAGCATGTGGAATAAATTACGAAAAGCATGAATATGTTCAACAGAGAAGTAAGTTAAGTGATTCAAAATCTTCAAATAAAAAGATACAAATAAATGGATAAGGAAAAAGTAACGCCAACTCCTTTTGCTATTTCTCCTCCATAGAATTCTCTTTTTTTTGGTGTTTACTTCAGCTTTTAAGTTAACACCAGCTGGCACAGCATAAACACATACCACAGGGGAGAAGGGGAGAAAACCTTTCCTCCCATTACCAATCATGGCCAGACTTGTTTGAGGACCAAACCTTTCTATGCTGCATCTCTTCTCAGACCTGGCTGCAGGTAAGGAGGTGAGAGTATTGGTGTACCATGCTGAGGTATATCAGCTCCTTGTTTCTTTATGATATGGAGTTTATGAGTGGCCTTCTTCCTCTACGGGTTTCCCTATGAGAAAGACTTTAAAGCAGGGTTTGCCTTCTGGATGCCTCCTAGTAGCATCCTGGGCTGGAATCTGGACCCAGTGCTGTACACAATTCACATCTGCTCAGGAGGATGCTTTTCGGATTTCACTCCCGGGGAGAAGAATCTGCTGGCTTTCTGCTGAGAAAGAATGAAAGAAACTTAGATAGGAAACAACCCCTCATGCTTTCTGCCTCGTGCTGCAAGTTCTGGATGCTTGCAGCTGCCTGAGCGCACCTTGCACCAGTGTTGGGGAACTCAAAGAACAAAAGTTCCTGCTGCCATCCCCAGGAAGCTCAGTGGAAAGGGCTGAGCCCATCTCAGCTGGGGGCTTGGCACAGAGTTACAAGTAAGGGATGCACATTGGGATAGAGCTATAGAGCGGAGGGAAAACAATGGTAAGACAGTGGATAAAGGAATACAGACAATGAAACGGGTGAGAGGGGAAATTGCAAACCCTTGTTCAGTATAGCTATGCAGTCTTAAGCAAAGAGATCAAAGTGAGAAACCTTTTCTCACTTAGAAGAGACTATGCTTAAGAAGTCAGGAAGACCTCTGTTTGATGAGATAGTGAAAGGCTGTTTAAAATTACTGATGGTACAGTTTATTTTCGTTTGTTCTCCACATCCCAAATTGCGATGGTTGGCTGAAGGACAGGATGGCATAAAGCTAGCCAAAGAAAATGTGGCCCCACAATCCTGGGCTAAATATGGCTTATGCTTTGTCAGCGACTCTCAAGGAGAAGAGAATAATTGACAGTGCATACTTTGACAAAACCAGAGCTGCAAGCAGGAGATCAAATGTGGAGTTTTTCTCCTGCAAGTGAGTGTATGTTCTCCCACTCCTGCCAGACTGAGGAGAAAAAACAAAGACTAGGACTGAAATATCCCTCCTTCAAATTCAACTTTTTATTAAATGAAAGGCCACTTTAGCCTTGAATGTTTGAATGAAAGGTGTACACATTTTTGGGGGAATTTTAGATATACAGACAGACATGCCTGCTATATAGACAGATAGCAGATCTATTCCTCTTCAGTTTTTGGATGAACTAGACACCAGATGTATAAAGTTCAAAAGTTCCTTTGCCAGAAGTGCAGATGAAAAATCCATTTGTAACGTATCTGATAAAAGTAATATTTTTTATTAGTTGAAAATGTCATTCTGAGGGCTTATAAAACTACCAAGGACTTGGCTCAAAGTTCTTCTGTAAACAGTTTTGCATCAGAATGTCATTCAAATTGTAAATAACTCAGAGATAAAACAGAAACATTTGAGAGTATTTAATTTTAATTAACTGAACAATAGTGAATTAGGATCATAGAAGGCCATAGTATTTTCATTTGCACTGTATTGGTGAGTTAAATGCTGATCTTGAGATGGGACCTTAAGATAAATTTATGAAATGTATATTGTAGGTGCTTTTCATTGCCACCCAGTTACTTAAAAAAAAGCAACATCTTTTTTTAACTAATATTTATATAATTTATATCAACTCAATTTTCAAGATTTCATAGCTAAAAGCAAGGCAAGACAAAGAAACATTTCTCTAAAAGTTTGAAATTTGTAGATAATTGGAACTATTTGGAAAACAATATAGAATTAAAATGATACAAGACCAATCTTTTTAATGAGAATTCTGTGGGAATTTCTAGTGGGTTTTTTGTTAAAAAATTATATTCTGGGCATAAAAGGCATATCTACCTTAAAAACCAAACTGTGCTATGAACAAGTCACTGTAAATGCTAGCAAATAAGAAAGCCATTTTCGCTTGTAGAGACTTCTGTCAGAGTTATGAAAAATACATTGGGAAAATTCCTTGAAAAACATAACGTGAAATGAAAATTATTTAAGTGAGTTTTCAGCACATTAATTTCTAGCAAAACTTTATTTATGAAAGAAAAAATCTTATCATTAAACTGAGTAACCTTGAAGTCTTCTTCCTGTGCATTTGCTCAGGAAGCAGATGGTATAACCTGGGTAGAGATATCCAACTAAATTTCATGTAAATGAAAAGGGCAGAGCAGAAATACAAAGTTAATAAGCAATCCAGTATCTTCACAAATGTTGGGTTTATGCATAATCAGGAATAGAACAACTGTTAAAAAATCATTCTAAAAAATATTGTGTTCATGGACAATTCAGAGACAAGAAAGCGATCTGTATTTCTAAAAAAACTAGTTATTAAAATATTGATCATTCTTTCATATTTCAAATTTTGAAAAATGGCTTTCTAACACTATCATGATGCTTTTAGAGGGGAATGAAGAAAGAAAGTTAACTTTGAATTTGTGGATGCGTAATATTTTCTCTTTTCTAACTATTTTTTCCAAGTTTCTTCATGCCCTTAACGAATTCTTTTTAATGTATTACTTTGGATGATTAATTCTATTTCCATTATTAACAGAATTTATCTCTTCATTGAATCATCTATCAAAATTATTACAAGATAACAAAGCAGTAGAAAGAAAGTCTTTTAACTGACTTTATGTCAGCCTGAGGTTTCCCCTGTTTTCATTGGTACTGCATGTTGGCACTGAAATGAGACAGAGCCAAGTAATCAATGAGGTAACAGATAAACATGAAAAAACAAGGAGAAGAAAAAGACTCTCTGTGACTCTGAAGAGTGAAAACAATGTGAAGAATTAGAGCATGCTCCCTTTGGGATTTCTGTGTCAGGGTTAGAAACCAGGATGATAGGATGAATGTGCAAGCTGTGATGTTGTGTTTTGATACCACCTAAAGAAAAGTGTAAAACAAGACTGATCCAGACTCCTCCCAAAGTTGTACCTTGAAAAAATGCGGGGCAACCATCCCAAGCTATAGGAAGAGAAATAATGTAAGGAGAATATTTTCCACAGTAAGAGTAGTTCAAATCTGAAACAGGCTGAGAAATTGCCAAATTGTCTTGAAGATTTTAAATACTTATCAACCTGATCTGACTTCAAATCATTAAAAATCTATAGCAGAGGGTTGGAATAGAAACCTCTAAGAGGTCCTTTAAAGCCAAATTATTCTGTGATTCTCTGGGTGAGTGCGATGGATTGGTGAATAGAGAAATTATTTATGCTTTATAGAGTATGAATGAGGGATAAAATATTTCATAAAATGACTTAACTTCATATAAAAGCAATTTCCTTTGTTTCGGTAAAATTCCTTTACTTCTTGACCAAGTGGTCTGTGCAACCTATTTGGTTGCTAAGATGTGTGAGTGAAAAACATGATTGAACGTTTCTGCTCCCGAAGGGTTATGCTGCGTAATAAAAACTGCAGCATTGAAGAAGCCTGTATTTGTAACTTGCTGAGTCTCATTCATGTGAGAAAGGGTTTATTGGTTATTTTCTTAGACTGCTGCTCTTGCTGAACCACAGCATAAGATGTTAGCTTAAACTGGAAGGCTGCCCTCAGTTTCTTGAATTTTTCTTCTTTAAAGGAAGCTAAGAATTTGATCCTGTGTAAAGCTTCCTATAAAATTTTTGTGAACTATAAGGCTGAAAAGTAAATTTTCTTTTTTAGGAAAAAATAAAAACCTTAAATAAAGATTTTTAGATTTCCAATACAAATTGCTAAATACTTTTACAGATGCCTCAAAGTGTAAAATGAAGTAAAAAGAAAAGTTATCTTTCCTTTTCTCCATTTCATTTCTATTCATGAAATAGAAAGAAGAAGACAAAAGAGAAGAGAGAAAATGATAAAAACCTTGGATTTGATGTGTTTCTTAACCCAAAGTGTATCTATTTTATATATAAAGTAGTCCTTATACTTTTTGATGAGGAATAAAAATGACAGTTTTGTTTTCTGAGAAATTACGAAGCTAGGTTTCTACTAGCTCTTCTTACAACTAGCTTTCAACTAGTTCTCACTTCTAAGAGATTATTTGATAGACAGGAAATAATTCTATGAGAAAAAGTTTTCTGGTTCATTATCCCAGTTTGCCATTATCATTAGATCTCAGTTTTACATATTATCTGAATATGCTATGTTAATAAAATTATTTTTCAAAAAGCTGAATCTTGTTTATTCTTTTGGTCCCTAGGTTTTTCCTTCAAAGCACCTTAATTTTATAACCTTTCATTGTTACTAAGAAGCAACAGTGACTGTAAAACAGAACTCATTCTGGCTTGCCAGTTTCAAACTAAATAGTGTTGAAAGTTTTTCAGTGCAGCAGTACCATTACTTTATGACAGTAAAAATGTTTCATTGTCAGTAAATCTTCATTGAACACTGCTGAAAAAGAGGGGGAGTAAGAAGCCCAGACTTCATTAACAACTGCAATAAAAGGAAATTTTAGAAAGAATTATTCCAAAGTATCCTAAAATATCCATTTTATGAGGGATTACATATAGTAGCACAGAGAAGGTGCAATGAAATAAAAACTTTCTAAATCCTTGGAAGAGTAGTGAATCTCATGTGTGATTTTTTTTCCTGAGAGAGCTGTTGGAGAAGAATATCAAAACATTCTGGTGACATTTGCACTCTCTTTCAGGTCAAAAACCATAATTCTGTTTTCTCACAGTGAGTTACTAATTTAACAAAACAATTTTGAGTTAAGGAAGTATTTAAGGTTCTTTATTGGTTTGGATAATAATCTGTTGTTGAATTGCAAATTTTATTTAAGCAAGTTGCAATTTAAATTTCAAGCTACTATGCTGAAATTCTGCAGAATTGAACTGTGAATCAAAAAAGTATTGCAAATGAACACACTGCCAGAGAATACAATATTTACAAACTTTAAAGAAAACACTAGTGTAATTTATGTTCAGATTTATTCCTCTTTGAAGTTCTGGTTATAGACTTTTAGAATATCCTATTGTGACTTCACACTGTGGAGAGGTTCAATAAGACCACGTGCAAGGTCCAACAGCTGGGGCAGGGCAGCAGCTGGAATCAATATCGGATGGAGGATGAAGAGATTGAGGGAAGCCCTGACAAGAAGAGCTTGGGGGTGCTGCTGATTAAAAAGCTGGACATGAGCTGTTAATGGGCACTTGCAGCCCAGAAAGCCAATTGTACCCTGAGCTTCACCCAAAGCAGTGTGGTAGCAGGATGAGGGAAGTGATTCTGTCCCTCTGCCCCGGTGATACCCAGCCTGGAGTGCTGCCTCCTGCTCTGGGGCCCTCAGCAGAGAAATGACATGGAACTCTTGGGGTTGGTCCAGATGAGGGCCACAAAGACAATCAGAGGGATGGAACACTTCTCCTATGGGAAATGGTTGAGAGAGCTGGGGCTGTCAAATCTGGGGAACAGACGTCGCCAAGATTTAACGCAACCTTGCAGTACCAAAAGGGGGTTTAGAACAAAGATGGTGAAAACTTATTATTAGGGCCTGTTGCCATAGGAAAAGGAGCAATGGTTTTAGACTAAATGAGGGTAGATTCAGACTAGATATAAGGAGAAAATTTTTTTTCAATAGTGGTAGTAAAACATTGGATCAGGTTGTCCAGAAACATGGTAAATGCCCCATCCCTGGAAACATTCACAGTCAGGCCAGACAGAGTTCTGATCAACTTGATCTAGTTGACAATGTCCCTGCTCATTGCAGTAGGGACCCTTATAAGTCCCTTCCAACCAAACTATTCTGTGACTCTGTATGCCTAAAATTATTTCATATGAAACTATGTATAAGATGAATTTCTATATGAAAACACATCGGTGTATTACAGATTAATTCGTATTTTTAGACTGGGGTATAGTTGGCTTCTTAGAGATGCAGAGACAAACGTGTGCTCCCAGCTGAACCTATGGGCAGCACTGAAGTAACTTATAATAGATACAAAATTACTCACAAGTACTCTCTTGAAAAAATGAGATTGCTGAAGACAACAGTGAGAAGCTTCTGGAAATGTAGGCTGCCAGACTAGCCAATGCCTGTGCAAAACCAGTCACAAAAATTTTAAGTATGTTTCTAGTATAGCTAATGGATCTGGTGCTATTTATGCAACCGTCTCTCAAAGCCAAATGATTTCAGTCCAGGGAAAATACAAGGTGATGCTCCATGTCCAGGTGTATTGTTCTGTAGGGACCATTAGGAGATTGATTAGGCTCTTGCTGACGTCAGTAGCAGTCTACTGTCAACTTCAGTGGGAGTAAGGGTTAATCTCATATTACTATGTCTGTAAAATAAGACATTCTTTGATTTTTGTCCATATTCTAAATTGATGATTTCATCCTTATGGAACAGTTAACTTGAAAGACCAGCCTACTTATGAATTTTCTCTCTCAAGAAATGAAATCCATATAACACCTTATGGATTATTTTATGTTCAATGAGGTTTCCATTGTATTATGACTGATTATGCTGAAAATGTATTAAAATTAATAAGATATATGACTTTCAAAGAAATCCACAGCTACAAACCTTTTTTTTTTTTTAGGTTGGCAAGGACAAGTCATTAATAATTTCAGAATTGAGTTGTTAAACAGAATTCTAGTTAATTCTGCCAGCTCTCAAGAATTTACACTTAATCTGTCTTCCTTGTTTGACTTCTACCTTTGGCAAAACTATTACATTTCAGCCAGTGACCCATTTCCACAAATGTTTAAAGTTACATTTAAGAGTGGGAGAAAGATGAAAGCAAGCAGTGTTTCCAAATTACAGACTTATTAATTTCTCTGAAAAACCCAAGTTAGTTGCCTGAAAATATTTATATTTCTTACTGAAATGTAATACAGACTGGCTTTGAACTTCACAGTTTCAGTAAAACAAAATTCAACAGGTTTGGGAATCCTGGCCCTCCCATAGCAAGATGCTCTGTTGGTGGAAAGCCAGAGTCAGCACAAACTGGAATAGATACCTGTCACAAACCTTCCCTTGTAGGTTTTCCCATCACCAGGTAAGAGACTTCTATTCTGGTAAATATGTGTGAGCCAACACGCCAATATACCAAAATTAAATGTTCTTGAAGTATGCTGGTTCTCAGTAAATCCAGATCTTATTTTTCTCACCTTTTGTTTTACATAATTGAACGTTAAAAAACTTATGTGTCATTTATTCTTTCCTTTTATTGGCTTCTGATAAACACTCAAAAATCATCAGTCATTCCGAATGACACTAAGCAGAAAGGATTATTTTTCTACCAAAATCATGGATAGTAAAATGATTCTTTAGAACTGGATGAAGATAAATTAGGGGGGTGTGGTTCCAGAACGCTAACAACAGGAAACAAAAAATTCTCTGTCAAGTAACACACAATTTGTAGTCAAATGTTGTGATCTCTTAAAAAAGCCAGATAAGGAGGTTAATTTTGTATGACACTCACTAGGATTCCTTTTCTGAATGTATATATAGTTGTGATTTTTTCACCAAAAATAGATAAATAAGGAAAGGAAAGAATAAACATATGGATGGAGGAAAGAGATATTTCAGAACTTCAGTAGGTTTCTTGTTGTTTTTATTGTTTTTTAGAAAACGCTAACATTTTGGGCACTTGCTGAACTAAAAATCACACCAAAAAATCTGTAATATTACCCCTTTACTTGAAGACATTAGCTTTAGTCTACAGAAATATTATGCAGTTTGGACTTATCGTAAATCTCCTTTGCAGTAGGCTGCTTGTGGCAATTGAATTGAACTCTTGAAATGGGCATTGACTCCATCTGAAATAAATGTTGGCTAAGTTTCCATGGGCCAAATGGAAAAACTGTTAGGGAAGTTGAAGCTCTGCCATATCAGCTAATGTGAAAGAGGTGGTATATATAATATATGTATATGGTATATTGGCTGGTCCCTTGTTATTGCTGTTGCCCTAGTCACTGCCACAGCAATCCTCTGACCATTTTAAACTAAAAGCTGCAGTCAACCCCACCCTTATCATGTCTCTAAAACAAATCTTTGTTGATTGCAATGCTCTTGAAGGCACATGACAGTTGCTCAGATATCATCTCTGAGGTTAGCATCTTTTCAACAAATTGCATTCTTTAAACAACTTTTTTTTTTTTTTTT